>BSQZ01000007.1:11752500-11767500 GCA_033239005.1 Lamellibrachia satsuma | reverse complement strand
TTTACTCCTTCCCAGTCTATTAGACTGTTCTTGGTGGTTGTGTGATTGCGTCATCCAACCAGGACGTCATTCGTACAGAAGAAGCTATCTTGATGAGACAGGCGAAAGATTGTTATGGCTGTTCTAAACATACCAGCTTGTAATGTTTCATTCAATTAAAAAGACAAGGTATTTTTCAATCATCCCTAAGTGAAACTTATTAAATAGTTAGTCTTACTTGACACCTGCGTACCGGACTACTCCCGATGTAGCACACGCACCGATGTAGCACACGCACCGATGTAGCACACGCACCGATGTAGCATACGCACCGTGTTATTTCCCACTGCCTTAGGTTTACTGAAGGCAATCAATGAAGGCATTGAGCGTGTCATGAAGACGAATACACGCCATGTTTATTGACACATCGACGTCACTAACGCTCCTCCGGTTCGTAAACAAAAAGTCGTAATCCGATATATGTTGCCGTA
The DNA here is from genome assembly GCA_033239005.1 of Lamellibrachia satsuma. Taxonomy (NCBI): domain Eukaryota; kingdom Metazoa; phylum Annelida; class Polychaeta; order Sabellida; family Siboglinidae; genus Lamellibrachia; species Lamellibrachia satsuma. The sequence goes on along the minus strand of BSQZ01000007.1, from coordinate 11,767,030 downwards.
AATTATTTGATTAGTGTCACGTGAAATAGGCAAGCGTCCCTTGCAAGAAGCATTATACTTATAGCATAAACAACGGCGATAGAAATTCAAGTGATACAGTGGACGTAAGCAACAGATGCACTATATTAAAGGCAAACATATCAAGACTAAGCCGGTGTCACATTTAAGAAGTACCTCCCGGTCATATATATATATATATATATATATATATATATATATATATATATATATATATATATATATATATATATATATATATATATATATATATATATATATATATATATATATATATATTAGGTGATCATTATATAGGGGTAAAAATATTAAAAGTCAAAGTTCCTTTCGGGACACCCCTCGATTATTTTACAATCAATAAAAAAACTAAACTGCCAAAATGTTATCGGACTTTATCAATATTTAGGGGTCGCTACCAAAGGTTGAAATTCACGACCGTAAACGCCTATAATACCATATGCACGTTTCTACGATACCACACATATGAAACAAAAGTTACTGGAAAATCAAAGACTTCTTTATTTGACACTAAAGGAGAATGCCTTGATGAAGCTAAGTCATTTCTTGCTGCTGAGGTTGGAAGCGGGCCGTTGTACCAGGCGCGAACGTATACAATGACAACGAAGATAGAGATACGTTGCAAGACGTTCTCCTCCCTCGTGTTATTGTCCATGTATTACCTGTATCACCAAGAGAGCAGTCTACAAGCTGGTGTTTTGGAAACCCCTAATTGTACAGCTGGATGGGGCAAGACAGTCCTTTTGGACACCGATCTGCTCGCCAGAGATGCTAAACAAGAACAGATGGAGGGATCACGTTGCCAATGATGATGATGATGACAAGCGTGATTATGAGTATGATGATGATGATATTGATGATGATATTGGTGATGATGAAGATGATTCCTCCATTCCCCACTGCCTTCAAACTCTTCCTGTTTCTTCACCAAGTCATCATCATATTCCATACACTCATCTTCTTTGAAGATGCTAGCATAAGTCGTCTGTCCTGACTTAATTACCCACAAACCATTTGTTTAATCTGTTCGTGCACTGTTTGGCCGCCTATTTTTTTGTATGATAACTTGTTGGTTCAACTTGTCTTTGTGTAACTGTGTTTCAACCAAATGTTTTTTCCGTCCTTATCTTTGTATTTCCTCTTCACTTATAGTGTGTCGTGAACTTATCTGCTGTACTCATAGTACACATGTCAAGAAGAAAACACAGCTGTCTGCAATGCTTATTCTTATGCATGTAGCGCCAAGTCGATCTACAACGAGCTCTTTTACAAGCGGTTCCGTGTGAGCGTAACGCACGAGGGACTCGTCAACTGGGTGCCCGGAGGCAAGTTCATCACGTCGTGTCAGCTCGACATCACCTTCTATCCATTCGACGACCAGACCTGCAACATCGACCTAGTCGACTGGGCTTATCACGGCCTGCAGGTGAAGCTGATCAACGGCTCTGACCGTGTCGGACTGGACGCGTACACCCACAGCGGAGAGTGGGACATCCTGCGGACGGAAGCAAAGAGCAGCGACCAGTTTTACGAGTCGGACCCCGGGGTACCGTTCCCTCGCGTTCGATTCACACTCTACATGCGCAGGAAGCCGATGTTCTATCTGATCAACATCATCACCCCGTGCATGATGATGTCACTGCTCTCTGTGCTCGTCTTCTATCTGCCGCCCGACTCCGGAGAGAAGGTTTCTCTCGGCATTACCGTCCTTTTGTCCTTCTCCGTCTTCCTGCTCCTCGTCGCTGAGAACGTTCCCAAGACATCTGAATATATCCCCCTTCTGGGTGAGTCGACAGTAAGCGCTTCCCTAGTTTCTTCCCTGTTGGTTACCCTGTAATGTCCTAACTGGCTAAATGGAAAAGTCTGGATAATTTCGCTCACACACGACGACGACATAATACACAGGTACACGCACGCACGCACGCACGCACGCACGCACGCACGCACGCACGCACGCACGCACGCACGCATGCACGCACGCACGCACGCTCGCACGCACGCATGCACACACGCGCAATGTAATGTTTATGATCGAAACATTATTTTTGAAATGTTTATGCTGCTGTTGTCCTCTTGACAAAGTTGACGGTTGTTAAAACGTCATATAGCCTGACGTGTCGATGCTTTCGACACGCTTCCAAACAACTGCAGTATTACGATGTTATGAAAGCTGATTGCCGCATACTTGTTACCCGTGATACACACCTGCGTGTCCTTCCAGGCATCTACTTGACGTTGATCATGGGCATGACAGCGCTGTCGATCCTCTTCTGCGTCGTCGTTCTGAATCTGCACCACGAGGAGAAGAGCACGCCCGTGCCGCGCTGGCTGCGCTGCGTCTACAACGCCGTCTCCTTCCTACTGTGCGTCCGCCGCTACAACCACGAACAACGCTCGTACCTATTCCCGCTCATCGAGGTGAAACATTCACTTCAGCGTGACGTCACGTGCCAACGCGAAGCCCCGTTGCCGTTCGACGGCGTGTTCGACTCATCGAAGTATATGGACTACGGTCGCCCGAAGTCGGCCCACAAGGCGGGCTCCGTGCTGGAGGAGATACTGCAGCACCTGAGGCAGATAACGGGCAGACTGAAAGACTCGGAGGAGCAGGACATCATTAGGTTACAGTGGAAGATGCTCGCGAAGATGCTAGATCGATTCTTCCTCATTCTCTTCGTTCTGCTCGTCGTCATATCGTCATTTGTACTGCTCGTCGTCTACCCGCTGTTCGGGAGGACACATGTCCCGCCACAGCCAACATAACCACTAGATGGTGCCACGCGCCTGTCGTTGTTACGTAGTGCCCAAGGTGGCGCCTCGGTCCAGCGGTTGTCATTAATCCAATAATGTGTTGTCGCTCTCATAGACGCAGTTAGCAACTGCAGCTATATCGGCTGTGATTGGATCACTGCTGCTGTTTCAATTACCAATGCAACGTGTTAAATCACCGAAATAGCAAATATCACGTCGCAAAACGACGGAAATGGCACAAGCTGCACCGTTGTGTTTAACATACTGTAGTTTATTTGAAAACGCTAGCTATTGGCAGAGTTCCTTTAATCGTGAAGTCTGTGTAGCTCACCGTTACCGGGAGAATGTGATTCATTCTGCCATGCGTGCGTTCGTGCGTGCGCGTGCGTGCGTGTGCGTGCGTGCGTGCGTGCGTGTACGCACGCTTCTCTGGCTCTCTCTCTCTCTCACTCCTCAAATTCTCGTTCTTTCCTCCTTTCATTTCCTATTCCCTTCCGTTCCCCTCCCCTCCCTCCCTTTTTCTACACCCCCTTGTCTCTCTCCCTCTCTCGCTCTCTCGCTCTCTCGCTCTCTCGCTCTCTCATTTACTCAGACAATCTGGTTGTCTAAATTGACTATTGTATTGCGTTGACGTGTATTTGATGTCTCAACGCACTATGTTTGTTCATAGCCAAATAGAGGTGGCGTGGCAACGTTGTCGTCTTGTCAGTCACTTTTTGACAGCTGTTTTATGATGCACACATTTAATCAAACCGTAAGTGACTGGTTTGATATGTATGTCATGTTTCTATTGTAAGATTGCGTGGTTAGCGTATTTAGCCACACGACATAAAACAAATGCACAAATAAATTTAATAACCGTAATAATGTTTCTTATTTTTCAACTTTGCATTAAAGAAACGAAACCGATGTTCAACTGAATAGTTGATAGACTTAGCAGTGTTATGAATGAACAGAAACCGCAATGGCGATTCGTAATAAATCATTTAATATGCAGATTACAGGGCCCACGCTGACATATCAGTGATCGCACAGTAAGTAATAACGTAACACACCATGAATAAGTACGACACTTAAAACTTATAAAATAACTGAAAACCAAACCCCAAGAGAATCGTTCAGCAGTATTTGATATCAACGTTGAATACAATGACTTTACTAACCAGACAGATTACAAGAGATAAAGAGGAGCGGAACCGGGGGGGGGGGGATAATTACATGATAATCCATGCTACAAACTCACCAGTTTGGCAACATTCATTTTCTGAATAAACAGTTATGTCTCTGTGTTACCATCTAAGGTGACAATCACCAAGCTTGCGGCGTCGCCCGACAACATTACGACACATTTGCCTCAATTTGTATGATGGATTATACGTTTAGCGTATTCGGAAGCTATGACGGCGACATTTGGCACACGAATCCTTTCGATGTCTCGTGTTCTTCCAAGAGAAGCACTTTACTGCCGCCCACATGTTTGTTGAGCAAACACCTCGTCTCGGTGCCTGCAGGTGGTGTGTAGCTTGGTTTGAAGACAGCGCCACTGGGCCACAGCCACTGGCCATTGAACGAGTAGCAGCCGATCCAGCCGTGATACGCTGCAACACAGGCACAGACAGACAAGTAACACTGGTAGCCCTGACACACTGTAACATAGACGCAGTCATGCGACACAAGCACCCGTGATACGCTGCAGCACAGACACAGTCAAGTAACACAGAGGGCCGGCAAAGTCAAGTTAAAGAGGCAGCCATGATACGCTACAACACTCGCACAAGCATGTATCCAGGCAGCCGTGACATGTAGCAACACAGACAAAGTCAGGTAACACAGACAGTCGTAATACGCTGTAATACAGACATGTAACACGGCAGCCGTGATACGCTGTGACAGAGACACAGTGAAGTAATACAGGCAGTAGTGATACGCAACACAGACATGTAACACAGACATGTAACACGGACAACCGTGATGCGCTGCAACACAGACACAGGCATGTAACACAGAACTCGTGAAATGCTACAACACAGACACTACTGCCGGACTGAAACATGCGTCACTGTTCACTTACCGGTTGATCCGAAAATGCGGTAGAGTGGATCCATGTCATCGGGAGCCACTTCGATGAGGTCAGCCCCCTTGTGCTTACACAGCTCCCGTGCCTGGTGCCAGGTATTGGCCGAGTTGTTGCGCACTATGAGGATACAGCTACCTCTGAACATCACCCAGTCTGTTCTGCAGTCTGAAACCGTTAAAGCACACAGCTAGCAGAGGAATGTCTTTGTGTAGTCCGACAGCCAGTCATTGGGACTGTACAAAGCGCTTTACACTTCACCCCTGGGAGACCTGTTCGTTCCAACGCCATCTCGACTTCTCTTGGAAGTCTACAGCCACGGTGCAACTACTGCGCGAAGACTATTTGTTCAGATATCCACCTCTGTCTATAGCTACGTACTCATTTATACAGCTGAGAGAACTGTTGCAACGTGGAGTGAACGAAACTGCCAAAGCGTAGAAACGACATCGAGAGGATTCGAACTTAGGTTCTTCCGAGCGAGAGTCCGGCGTTCTATCCGAGTTGGAATAGTGTAAACCAATTTAACCTGGCTTTCCCCACAGCTAACCAGCCAACCGTTGACGACTTGGAATTGATTAAGCCTATATATTATTGATTTTGCCACACGCTTTATGTTCCAGAGGGTATAGGCGCTTTAGAAACGTAAAAAGGTAAGTTCTTATATATCGCGGTATCCAGTTCGTAGGACGCTCAACGCGCTTTACACTTCACCCCCGGCATACTTTTTCATTCCAAGGCCATCTCAACTTCTCAGGGAAGTATTCAGCCACGCCGCAATTGCTGCGCGAAGAATATTCGTTCACATATTCACCACTGTCTGTATTGCCAGGTACTCAGTTTTATAGCTACTCAGTTTTACAGCTGAGTGAACTGTGGCAACGTAGGATGGTCGAACTTGCCAAAGGTTCGAAGCGACCACAGTGGGATTTGAAACCGGGTTCTCTCGATTGAGAGTCCGGCCTTCTAACCAGTATGCCATCGCGCCCCACAAATGTAATTTATTACATTATGCTTGTTGTGCCACTCTCGCTTGTTGTGCCAATCTCGCTTATTGTGCCAATCTCGCTTGTTGTGCCACTCTCGCTTGTTGTGCCACTCTCGCTTGTTGTGCCAATCTCTCTTGTTGTGCCAATCTCGCTTATTGAGCCACTCTCGCTTGTTGTGCCACTCTCGCTTGTTGTGCCAATCTCGCTTGTTGTGCCACTCGCAAACCTGAACGATTTCACTTACTCTCGTATACAATATTTATAATAGTTTCTTCCCGCCTATGTACTGCCACTTGTATAATATCATCTACTCGCTTATGTAGACCTACTGCCACTCACTCTCAAATATAATATCATCTACCCGCCTATGTAGGGCCACTTACTTGTCGTCGTTGTAGTCGGATTTCTCTGGAAAAAAATCGAACACAATTGTAAAAATTACGATATCTAACATTGGTATGAAATATTAAAAATAATTATACGCATTTACTCACATGAACAGACTGAACAGCTAACGAAAATACAAAACTTTAAGATTCAAAATTGATGATAGCACTGATTCATCCCAAATAATATTAACAATAATCCTAACATGTCATCGTAAGTATCCATGTTATGTATATGAAGATATAAATGTTCATATTTTAGTCAAACAAAGGTGCAAATGTCGGAAGGGGCTTTTGTCCAGGAGGCAACTGACAACTGTGCGAAGGAACTATTTTCTGGACCCGCAAGTAATTAAATGTGTCACTGACCCGACTAGAAAAAAGTAGTTTGGCCTAAGTCGAGTCGAGTCTTTCTTCTGACATTACTGACTCTAGTTGAATCCCAGCTAATGCTATCGCTGATTTCCGACTCTCCGACAGCCACGTTATCTAGCCTAGCGGATAGCTTAGCACGGAGCGAAGTCGTGACTTATTTATGTTGTCGTTTGTAGGACTCGGTTCGAGTCGATTCGCGTTTTCGGTGTCCTCTCTCAACATTGGTTATATGTATGCACATTTGGCAAGACACGATTTCATATATATGTTATCCTAGAATCCAGTGGATGTGCTGATGGCTCAGATCTGTGTGACGCGTCTAGTGCTGTAGGGTAGTGAACGTTTGTAGTGAGTAGTTTGTAGCGCATGCGCTGCACGCTCTCGTTTTCAGGTGCGGCCGCCAGCTAGCTCCCTCGCAGGGGTGAGAGGGCACACGACTGCGCAAGCCTCCCCGGTTGGTACACAACCTAGTCACATACAAGTGCATAACATCTCCACCGTACAACCCAGTAACTGGGCACCATACAGCCATAAGCTAACATATTTAAGCTATAGCAGAAAGACAACTCTCATTCCAAACCTGGTTTAGCCAAGCTCATCAGCTATGGTAGGCAGAACATTCTGATTCCAAGCCACGGGCCACTTGGTCGGTCCCATGTCCGGATAAAGGAGAAGGATTGGACAAGGAACAACTAGCCCTCCCCTAAAAAAAACTCGATTACAATAGTAACTTCCTGTGGCCTCATGCACCTACCAGTGTACGAAGAGGATACATAAGTAAGTATCATAGTTGGTCTTACCGGACACACATCGGGGCCGTAGTGGATATAGTCCGTGTTAGCGCGGTAGACGGGCGGCTTGCCATAATTGGAGACGAATTCACACAGACGATTAGACTTCTTCCAGTTAAACGATGAACACGTCGAGTCAGCCACACATCGTCTGGCACAGTAGGCAAGCGACGACGCAGTCGTGGACAGCGTCCGGTTGGACATGGCGCGGACATCGACCTTTCTACAGACGTGGATGGAACGCACATAGGCTGTGCGACTGGTTCCGTCAGCCGAGCGTTTGTGGCCAGAAACGAACAGCAGCATGATGACTGTAGCCATAGCAACGAATAAGAATGACGTCATCCAGGTAACCGTAACGACAACCCCGAACAGCAACGACATCCAAACGACCGTAGGAAACCACGAACAACAACGTCATCCAATTGATTATACAAATAACCACGAACAACAACGTCATCCAATTGTTTGCACAAATAACCACGAACACCAACGTCTTCCAATTGATTGTACAAATAACCACGAACAACAACGTCATCCAACTGATTGTACAAATAACCACGAATAACAACGTCATCCAATTGTTTGTATAAATAAACACGAACACCAACGTCTTCCAATTGATTGTAAAACGTACATCTAGTTAACACTGTCATCCAATTGACTATACAAATAACCACGAATATGTTATCTAATTGATCGTTAAACAACCTAAGAAAGAGCATATAGTCCAGCGGATAAGTGAACAGATTTTTGATAAAAGCAAGACACCTATTCTACATACCAAGAGAACCATTTTAAAGACTGGAGCATTCCAGAGTTTGCTGCGTTCAGAAATGGCAGCCATTTTAAAAAGTGGCCGCCGCATCAATTTCCCCGTATCTTAATAACTGCGTCACGTAGAGCTGTAAATTTGGTGTCTAAATGTAGGTTTTAGGGGTCAAACATTTCAGTGTTTTATTTTTGAACTTCTCCGACATTCATAACGGCCAATTTTAAAGATGATGGTCGTCAATAGAAATGTCCCGATATCTTAACGACGTGAAGTAGAGTCGTAATGTTGATGTTGTTAACAAGATTGCCATCCCAAACAAGTTCCAGATGGCAAGTGGACAAGGAAGCCATTGGCTTATCGGGAGTCCAACAATTTGATCATTTATGTATAGCCCGCCCTTATCAGATATCTGTCAATTCTATGTTTGAACATATTCACACTACTAGCATTAACACAATTATTTGGCAGTTTGTTCCACTCATTTATCACCCTCTGTGAGAATGAGTACTTTCTCATGTCCAACCTACACTGTTCTAATGCTGCTTTGTGTCCTCTGGTTCTACTGCCTTCTTTAAGTTTGACAAACAAATTTCAATCAAAATCCTCATAACCGTTCACTTTTTTAAACACTTCTATTTGGTCTCCTCTTAGTCTCCTGGTCTCTATTGTTGTCAAACCACATTCCAATAAGCGGCTTTCATAACTAAGGTCTCTCAATTCTGGAATCATTTTAGTTGCTCTTCGTTGTATTCTTTCTAGCTAGTCTATGTCCTTCTTACGATATGGCCTCCATGCTTGTATACAGTATTCCAAATGTGGTCTAACTATTGCTTTGTACAGGTGTACAGTTAACTGTTTCTCCTTATACGTGATAGTTCTCCTAATTAGGCCTAGAATTCGATTTCCTTTTGAAGCAGCAATCCCACATTTCTCTGAATATTTTATGCCATCAATCTTTGATGTGGCACTTTATCGAAAACTTTCTGAAAATCTAAGTGGACAACGCTGGTGACCCGTCATCTACCCACTTTGAAATTTCTTCCAAAAAACATAAGAGGTTGGTTAAACGTGACCTTGCTTTTAAGAACCCACGTTGAGATATATTTATTAATTTATGTTTATTTACAAGGAATTCCACCATGTGGTCTCTAATTAATGTTTCGAGTAATTTGCATACAACTGATGTTAAACGCACTGGCCTGTAATTGTCTGGCTTGTTCCTCGATCCTTTCTTAAATTGTGGCCTAATGTTTGTTTCTTTCCATTCTGAAGGAACTATTCCTTCTACTAGTAACAAGTTAAACACTTTTGTAAGTGATGTACTAATTTGCTGTACAATTTCCTTAAGCCGTTTTGGTGGTATCCCATAAACTCCAGGTGATTTATTATCTTTCATCTTCTTGATTTTATTTGCAGTCATTTCAGGAGTTACAAATAACTGCCCTGAATTATCTGATTTATCGTCCTCAAATTTAGTAAATGGAAATGGAAGCGAGGTGATATCTTCTGTGGTAAAAAACTGAGCTGAAATACTCATTCAGGACCTCTGCCATTTGAAACTCGTCTGAAAGTATGCTTCTAACTCAAGGAAGTAGCTAAGAATGTTGTTTTTTAATCTAGTTGACTGAACTACCGAAGATACCTTTCCAAGTTGATCAACTCTAGCATAGTACTTCAGTTTTTCAGTTGAGAGAGTTTAAGAACAGGAGTCATTTCTTCCGCTTCGAGTATGTACGAAATAAGTTCAACAAATGTGGTGTGTTGGGCAGTGCTTGCGTCATCATCGTCTTGTAATATGTTTGGATCTGTATACGTCTCTGTTGTACAACGACGTCAGACACTGTCCGTGGTACTTCGCCTCTATCGATATCTTGTCGCATTCGCTAAGTTTTGCCATCAAACGCTGAAATGTCAAACGTTGAAGCTTTAGTGGAGATGATTGCCTCTGGTTGCAGGTATGTGACAAAAGAAACACTTGTCACCAACTCCATCGGCATGATCAGGTCGAAACATCTTTTGGCAAATAAATCTTCCGTGAGCGTCACAAGATGCATTATCATCACGAACAGTCGTTTTCCGTTTGTTTGCTCGTTTCAATTATGTTGTGTTGAATTGAACGCGGAAAGTTTTGTGAAATTTTGCTTTCTTGCTTGGTAAAGTTTGCTCGACCCCAGCGCTATCGTTCACACGGTTCAACTTCAGATTTTCTGGCAAGCAACCAAGGTAGTTAAATGCTGCTAGATTTCCAGCAATTCACTTATAGCCAGTGCCTTGGAATCTATCTGCAAAGTCAGCTGGGCATGTGAGTTTCTCGCTGGTGTCTACTTGACAGAAGAAGCACATATTCCAGTCAGTAGCGGGGTAGAATCATTTCCTGAGCTAGCCATTCCACTACCTTCCACCAGTTTGAAAACTGTCTCCATGTTGAGCGCTGTAACATTCTGAAACAAACAAGCATGATTCACTGACTCCATGAGGCTTCGAAGCACAAACATTTTTATGTCAGTACGTTGATACGTCGTGCTTTTATTGAAATTTTCATCCAGGAAAATATATATTTTGACATTTTTGACAGTGATTTGTTGGGAAATATGCCATTTAAAACAATATTTACCTAATTCACACCATTGTCGAAATTACCGCGTAACCCTTTATTATCGCTGACATTTGATTAAAACGTATTGCTTTAATAAATGCGATTACGTTAGTACAAGCCACCGAGGGAAAATTACGCGTTGAATGTGTTAGTATCGATTTGACCGAAGAAATAGCATTACATTGCACGATAGGCAAAACATTCAAGTGAAATTATGTACCTTGATTCGACTGCGTCCTGGAGTGAGTTCGTCGAGTGTTCGCTAGGTGGCAGCCACTGGCAGGCAAACATCTTCCATAACACAATGCCAACTCGTGTTTTAATGTTAACGAAGGTCAAAATTAATATATTTGAAATCGTCCCATCAAAAAAACCTATATTTCGACATCAACTTTGTGGCGTAGGTTAATGAGGTATCAAAACATGAAATAATAGGCTTTGACGGGTGCCATCTTAAAAAATAGTGGATATATGAATGTTTTCGAAGGTCAAATGTAACATATTTGAAATCTGCTGCCCACAAATCTATACAAAAACATGGTAAGATATCGTTACATTTGTATTGACGACCGCCATCTTTAAAAATGGCGGATGCGAATGTCGGAGAGTTCAAAAGTACAATATCTGAAATGTTTGACCCCTAAGACATATACATGGACATAGCAATTGTGGCTCTACGTGTCGCGGTTATTATAATATGGTGAAATTGAATTTGGCGGCCATTTTTTTAATGGCTGCCATTTCAGAACGCAGCAAAATCTTCAAAATGGTTCCCTTAGTATGTAGAATACATGTATCAAGTATCTTGCTTTTATAAAAAAAAGTGTACAATTCCGTTATTTATATGCACGAATCCGCTGGATTAATAGTTTAACTGTTTGTAAAAGAAACCTTGAATAACACCATCATCCGACAGAACAATATAAGCAAACAGTTAAAAAATGACGACGAACAGCCATATCATCCGACGCCATTGTCATCCAACTGATTTAACAAGATCTAAGAAGAATTAATAAGATTTAACTAACTTAAATAATTTAAGATTTAACAAGATTGCCATTCAAGGCAAATACCCAGATGGCAAGTGGACAAGAAAGCCAATGGCGTATCGAGACCCCAACATTTTTCATCTATGTGTAACCCGCCCTACTGAGATATGTGTCAAACTTGTCTTTAGACATATTCACGCTTCTAGAATTCACACAATCTATAGATAATTTGTTCCATTAATATATTGTCCAGTGTGACAACGAGTACTTCCTGGAATCCAATCTACCCTGATCCTTTACAAATATTAACTCATGTCCACTAGTTCTACTATCTTTCTTGAGTGAGAAAAAAATGTCTATCAATATTTTCATACCCATTCAATATCTTGGAAACTCCAATTTGATCTCGTCTCGACCTCCTTGTCTCTATGGTTGTTAAACCACATTCTTTTAGACGTTCTTCATAACTAAGGTCTCTCAGTTCTGGAATTTATTCTTACAAGCGTATATATGTCTTTCTTACGATATGGTCTCCAAGCTTGTATACAATATACTAAATGAAGCCTAACTATTCCTTTATGCAGAGGTAAAATTAGCTCTTTATATGTTATATTTCTCCTAAACATCCCAATAATTTGATTACCCTTTGAAGCTGCAGTACCACACTGCTCTGAAACTTCCATATTAACATTTATTGTTATTCCTAAGTTCCTTTCTTTCACGATAGTACTTAGAACAGTATCTCCCATTTTATAGTTTACATCCAAGTACCCGTCCTATGTGTAGGCACAAAATAGTTTACATCCAAGTACCCGTCCTGTGTGTAGGCACAACATTGAATATCTGCAACGACATCCATCCAAAGACATCCATCCAAAGACATCCATGAACAATGAAGTACAGAAAGAGCCCACCCCTTGAACAAGCAACACTGGCAAAATTCAGCACATCTCATACGTATAAAATAAGCGATTGGATGAAACGTAACCCAATTAATTACTCATTATGAATGTTACCATTCACTATCTACACCGTTATTTATATGCACGTATTAGATAATTAGATAATGATGTTTATCTATACATCATTATCTAATTTTAATTATATGTGATTATTTGTAATATAACAATGACAACATACAACATGTGGCTAACCATGACACGTATATCCTTGTAAAGTTTGACAACATGCAACATATGGCTAACCATGACACGTGTATCCTTGTAAAGTTTGACAACATACAACATGTGGCTAATCATGGCACGTATATCCTTGTAAAATTTTACAACATACAACATATGGCTAACCATGACACGAATATCCTTGTAAAATTTTACAACATGCAACATATGGCTAACCATGACACGAATATCCTTTTAAGCTTGACAACATACAACATATGGCTAACAATGACACGTGTGTCCTTGTAAAGTTTGACAACATGCAACATATGGCTAACCATGACACGTGTATCCTTGTAAAGTTTGACAACATACAACATGTGGTTAATCATGGCACGTATATCCTTGTAAAGTTTGACAACATACAACATATGGCTAACCATGACACGTGTATCCTTGTAAAATTTGACAACATACAACATGTGGCTAACCATGACACGTGTATCCTTGTAAAGTTTTAATGTCATTTTATCAGTAGTGTTGGCAGGTCACTAAGCACTGTTTTAACGCAGTGTTGTTTGTGACTGTGAAAACAAACGTCTATATTGCAGTTATGTACTGCTGTTAACCGCACACTAATACACTACAATATATAATACACACGTTTGTTACTAGACAAATACAGAGGCTATAGTTACGATGAAATATGCAAAGAAAACAATTGCGTTTCATTTGCATTTCACTTACCAAAAGACCAAAACACCCGACGTCTTCCCATCACGGAGCTCATAATAATAATAAAATAAAGTTTGCTTCGGTTCGTGTCTGTAGGCGTATCGTGTATCGTGTATCGTGTATCGTGTATGCTACACAAAGCAGTTCTGCAGGCGCAAACGTTGCGAGTTGACCTTTCTACTGTTCTGTCACGCTAGCTTGTTGACAAGTTGCTGGACGATCTCACTTCCACCATTATAAACGGACATAACGTCAAACGGTCCCATATGTGGACGTAAGCTAAATACGTTTTCACACGCGATACGCAACTGTTATTGATTTTTCGAAACCGCCTCTTGTTACCTGGTCAAGACAAACGCATGCACGCGCACAAACGAACCCCAAATCAATAAATACATCAACAATCTTGGACCGAATCGATTATAGCAAACCCTTATCAATTGTTTTGAATTGGTATTTGCACTAATTGAACTAACAAAATACCCATCCTCCGAACGGGATAACTTAGTTAGGTAGTTTGTATGTCACTGTCATGATAACAATGTTTAAAAAATGTCAGGATACACAACATTATCACAGACATATCCATCTATATATTGGTAGTTAGTGCTGCCAGTCAATACCTTGATGGCTTCTTGGAATCTAACTCTCGAAAATAGCGACGAATAGTGGCAGTTATGGTAAAGTCATCTTGCCTTGTAACTTGAGACAATCGTAGAAAGGACATATGACGTTGTGAGCAATTATACGTAATTGTTTGGATATGCCTCTCATAAGGACAATCCTTGGTAAAACATACACTTAGCCTGAAACGTTACTTGTCACAATACGAATGTTTACCACTAAGTATGTTTACCACTAAGTATGTTTACCACTAAGTATGCATATCTTAAGGGGACAATTGCAATGTAA
>BSQZ01000007.1:11697500-11747500 GCA_033239005.1 Lamellibrachia satsuma | reverse complement strand
CTTCATGAAACAGGCAGTGGGCCAGTGGCACGCACTAGTTGGAGCAGTCACCATTGCCATTGGCATTGCCCAACCATAACTTGAATGGGTACTGAACGCCTGGTAACTCGGCTAGTTTATTATAAAATGGACATATTGAACTATTTAATTCGTTTCAAATATTCACTCTTGGGAATCAATTAATGGCGCCATCCGACGACTGCCCCCCCCCCAATATATTGCTAATATATTACATATACTTCAGACAACCAGAATAAACTTACGTTCGTTACCGGGGATCAACAAGGCAATTTGTTCGATTCGGCCGGGTGCCGACAAGTCAATCAAGTCTGCTTGCATGCTGGTGCATATTTCTCTGGCCAAGGTCCACAGCACAGGCGGATCCTTTCGACACACTATAATATAACTGCCGTTGAATTTCTTCCATTCTCCGGCGCATCCTGCTGTCAGACAAAGAAGTGGCTCAGGCAACAGGCAGGTCGAGATTCAAGCGAGCCGAATGGCATCAGCGTTTTTTTGTCAGTGGAATGTTATTACAAACACATGTGCGGAGTTCATTTGCTAGTTAGTGTATACTCAGTACACACGAGAAACGGGGAGAAACGGTATCTAAAACATACTTCTAAATGGTGACGGTTTCATTGGTCAGGGAACATTGGCAAATTTGTAGTAAGAATGTGGTTAGACATGATTGAAACACTTACGTTTAGGTACTTGTGTAGTCATTCCCTGGAAGAAAATTATAGATTTAGTATTAGACAAAACGAAACGATCCCAGTGAACAATTGTGCTGAATAGTTATAGACAGAATAGAGGATAACGAATACAGTTTACGGAGAAATACATGAATTATAACATTGACCATTCATTGCGGATGTAGCAGACAGTTAGTTAACGTTAGGAAGCGAGCACTGGATTAAAGTAAACACAATAGTTGAACATTGTACCGTGACTGTAGAGGACAGCTAACACGATTTAACAAGATTTAACAAGATTGTCATCCAAGGCAAAAACATCTAGATGGCAAATGGACAAGGAAGCCATTTAAATAGCTTATCGAGAGTCAAACAATTATTTCTTCATGCGTAACCCGCCCTTCTGAGAGGTTGTAAATGTTGTTTAGACATTATTCACAATGCTAGCATTTACACAATATATAGATAATTCTGTTCCATTCATTAATTTTTCTCTGTGCGATTACTTACTGATATCCTATCTGCAGTAACCATGCACTAATGTTACTTCATGTCTTTTAGGTGTATTATCTTTCTTAAGTAATAAAACATTATTTCTATCGATTTATACCCATTCAATATCGTAAAAAGTTCAATTTGATCTTAAACTCCTTGTATCTGTCGTTGTTAAGCCTTATTCATGGCTAAGGTATCTCAGTGTCTCAATTTGTCTTGATCGTTTTGTAAATGTTGTTTATCTCAATCATTTTCTAAACACTTTTGTGTCATCTGCAAATGGCAGTACGATGCTTGTTATATTATCGTCCAAGTCATTAAAAATAGTAAACGTCCTAATGCTGGTCCTTGTGGTACCCCACTCAACATTTACTTCTAGTTTTTACTACAACACGATGTCTTCTGCATTGTTAGTACACACAAGGAAGAGACATACAGACAGCGATGAATAACCATCGTCACGGTCAGTTGGTCTTACCGGACACACATACGGGCTGTAATGTGTGTACTCCATGTTGTTCTGGTAGACGGGTGTTTTGCCAGAACTTGAGACGAGCTCACACAGGTGATCAGTATGTTTCCAGTTGAACGATGTACACGTCGGGTCAGCAAGACAGTGTCTGGCACAATAGGCAGGCGTCGGCGCGGTCATGGTCCGCGTTTGATTGGACGTGACGCGGCTAGCTGACTTCTTGCAGACATCAATAAACCGGAAGGTGTTGTTTCGGACAATACCAGGCGTATTCAAAACACTTGAACAACCATTGCCTGACAGACAGACGGCCGCAACGACTGAAACAAAACAACGAAACAACTTGTAACATAATTATGTCAATGCAACAATATATTTTATAATCAAAGAGCTGATCTGGATATATTGGATTGATGGGGGACTTTTTTATGTTGGTAGCTTAGTTTTCAACCATGTCGATCCAAGCAATTTCCAACCTATAATTTACCTTTAAAGGTCATTTAAGGTTAGCAGAACAACTCGGGTGTACATGTTACAACTGCGCCCTTTGCTGTGAAACCACGTGATTGTCTTTACCAACCTTAAGGTCCGTCCTCAAATCTATTGTTTCGCTAGTCTCTCGTTTATGCAACGTTTGTGCGTAGTTTTTGTGTGTGAAATCATCAGACAAACTATTAAATGAATTAATGCGTGGTCAAACCTTGGTGAAAATTCGTAACATTGTCACGTGATCGGCGGGACGATCGGCATTAGTCAGCAAAGTGTTTATCATGTTGGATATCCACTATTTTGAGCCTTAATAGATCTTACGACTATAGTCAATTCTTTAGACGATAAAAAATGCGCATTGTTTTATTAAATCGACTTCGGATGTTACTTAAGCTGTTCACGCAATACATATTTGAACATTAGCGAACCGGATTTGCAATAGGCTAAATCAGTTGAGGATGGAGTTTTAAAAAATGTGTACGCACGTACATGCATTCATGCATGCATACAAACACACACACACATACACACACACACACACACACACACACACACACACACACACACACACGCATGCACGTGCGCGCGCGATTGAACAAGATTTAGCAAGATTTAACAATATCTAACAAGATTTAACAATGTTTAATAAGATTTAACAAGATTGCCATCCAAGAGAATGCCCAGATGGCAAGTGGACATGGACGACATTGGCTTATCGAGAGTCCAACAATGTTCATCTTTGTGTAACCCGCCCTCCTGAGATATGTGTCAACATTGTTTTTAAGCATATTCACGCTGCTAGCAGTTACACAATCTGTAGACAATTTGTTCCATTCGTTGATTGTTCTCTGTGAGAACGAGTGCTTCCTGATGTCCAATCTACACTTATCCTTCACTAATGTTACTTCATGTCCTCTAGTTCTATTATCTTTCTTAAGTGGCAAAAAAAATGTTCTATCAATATTCTCATACCCATTCAATATCTTAAAAACTTTAAATTGTTCTCCTCTTAGCCTCCTTGTTGTAGTTGGCACACATGTTGTAGTTGGCACACATGCACACTAACACACATGCGCACATGCACACACACACACGCACGCACACACACACACACACACACACACGCACACACACACATATACACGCACACACACGCACACACACGCACGCACGCTCACACGCACGCACACACACACACACTCACACACACGCACACGCACACGCACACTCACACGCACACGCACACGCACACACACACACACTTGCGCACACGCACACACACACACACACGCACACACGCACACACGCACACACACACACACACACACACACACACACACACACACACCTATTTATATGTGTCAACGTTGCATGTCTCTGATGCGCGTCAGTATGTCTGTGATTCACTTACCAAAAGCGCAGAAACTAATGCGATACATGGCCAATGTGATTTGTTTCTGGCTACCTTGCCACGGCGTCTTCCGTTCAGTCACCGGACCTTCGCTGAGCTGCGCGGGCTTATGACAACTGTCTCACCGAAATACGTCACCTCTTTTGTCGTGCCACTGCCGACTGATTGAAACGTTATGTTCATTTGTCAGTTTTAGTTGGTTGACGCAATTTGCCTTCGTCGCATTGCGGATGCTGCACACCGTGTGCTCTAGTTCCCTAAGTGGTGTTTTGTTATCGTTTCTAATGTGTCCGTGGAATGATCGATGCACCGTTTGCTGCGTTTACGCACTTGCGTAGAAAGTTGTTGTGGCTGAATATAGTGATGTAGAATTGACGCCTGTTTCCGTCTCCACAAACCGGCAGGAAGCCGCCTGCCTCCGTTGGTATTGATCTCAGCTGACTAACCAATAAATTTCAAGCGCGGTCGCTGATCTGACACTCACTAAAAGCATTCTGTTGATTGACCATACATTGTCATGGTGGCAATGCGTGTACTAACGCCACGCTTCGTTTGACCGCGTGCCTTGCCTTGGCTATATATATTGGTGCGTATTGGTGTGTGTGTGTGCGTGCGTGCGTGCGTGCGTGTGTGCGTGCGTTTTGAGAGTGTGGTGGTTGTGATTATGGTTATGGTATAGTGGTAGTGGTGTGTTTGTTTGTGAATGCGCGCGCGCGTGCGTGCGTGCGTGCGTGAGTCAGGTAGATTGTCATAGAACTCTACAGCACGCAAGCAATATGAACTACCGTCTCCTCAAAGCAAACTCCACACTGGACTTCCTACTCGTAACGTATGCTACAGCCCAATTAATAATGCATTGTCCCGACAGGGACCCACTGAAATAAAAAGAGCAGACAAGTGTAACATGCATTACTGAAATAAACATTTGACGGTACTTTGACAAGAAATGACAGTGAAATGCAGACCAGATTGCTAACAGAGTAGAGAGAGGACAGCCGTAAGAGGTGGATGCAAGATTTGGCATTAGGAGCGTGCGCGGCCAACAGTGTCGTCCATCGCGGCATATGTCTATCACGCCGTAGTTTGACCATCAGTTAATTCCATAAGCTCGAAAGCCCCAAGACGTCAAAACACATTGGCAATTATTGGATCGCTCCATGTGCGCCCCCTAAATCCAGAAACATGTGGCGGGATATTATTTCGACCGACAGCGATAAGGATCAAAATGTGGTGAGGTCAAACTGAAGAATAGATGAATCTAATTTCAATGGGAGCTGCCTTTGCTAGCCAATGCGTCAAATACTAGAACTCCTAGAATTGTTCCTGATTATGACAACAGAAAAGCCGAATCTGGTTTCATTCCTATGCAGGAGTGAGCCGATAATTTAGAAAGTGTTTGGTCGTACAGCGAGCCATAGTGGGAGCAGGCTCTTGTTTTGCATATGAATGCATTTGCCTTTGGGCACATATCATTTAATATCCTATTTATAGGCCCATTTAAGTGTCTCTTCAGGATGTCATATCCGCTTGAGAAGATATTCTGCGGATGACAGTTTAAAAAGACGAGGGTGCGACGTGGTGATATCACATATGTAATATGTCAATGGCATAAAAAGAACTTAAGAACATAATCCGGCGATGTATTAAGTGTGACGTCGGCAAGACACGCTCCATTAAACAGAACTGTGAGTTTCCGGTTAGTGTTCAAATCTAGTTATTTTCAGAAGACGAGTTTCTACTTTGATTTAGTGGGTGCTCTGTCTAACCACTTACAAAATCAACAATGTTTGCACGTCTCCAGTCTTTTGAAGTAATCCAATTATTAGTAATTTCGATAAGTTGTGATTCGCAAGAGAACCCCACCTCATTGGAATCCATTTTGGAAATGTGTTGTGTGGTGAGTGAGTGAGTGAGTGTGAGTGTGAGTGAGTGAGTGAGTGAGTGAGTGAGTGAGTGAGTGAAATTTATTTATTTGACCAATGTATTTACAGGTTTGCCTACATATACTAGATACATCTAAAACGCTGCTATCACGAAAGTCACCGTAGGTAATATTGTAATAATATAATATAAATAAATAATAAATAAATGCACAAATTACAAACCGTGATTTTTTTCAATAACAATGACAAAAAGTCATGTCATGAAAAATAGTGTTCGCTATAAATGTCACGATGCACCACGTTATATATGTGTTTGTGTGTGTGTGTGTGTGTGTGTGTGTGTGTGTGTGTGTGTGTGTGTGTGTGTGTGTGTGTGTGTGTGTGCGTGCGTGCGTGCGCGCGCGTCCGCGTCCGCGTGTGCGTGTGCGTGTGTGTATATGTGTGTGTGTGCCTCGTTCTGAGAATTCAGCTGACGTTTGAATAATTTCGAACGCGGTCGAGTACGCGCGTTGGCATAGACACGAGATTGTTCGAACGCTTTGCGTAGTTTCTGTGATTGCTCTGTTTTACGTAATCTGCGTCAAACGTCGGCATCAGTACTTCGTGAAATCGGCCCAGCAGCATATTTAATAATAATATGATAATATATAAAATCCAAAAGCCACTCCAAAAGTTGCATTCCTCATATTGAGAAAAATTTGGATGGCAAAACAAATCACGCTTAACACCAAACTGGGGTGTCTCGACCACGTGGTGGCGCATTGGTGTCTCGATCACGTGGCGGCGCATCGGTGTCTCGATCACATGGTGGCGCATCTGTGTCTCGGTCACGTGGTGGCGCATCGGTGTCTCGGTCGGATGGCAGCTCATATCTGCTTGGCTGGCGTACGAGGTCAGTCGGTTGAACAGCAGCAAAATCATGGTTGTCGAAGACGTTGCAATCAATCGGCCATATGCCGGTCGTCCGGAAGCCGTTCACTGGTAGCAGCAAAGACGTACCCTATTCCAAACAATTCTGCTATTTGGAAGGTTGACACAACGCGATCTGGGTGGGACCGTAACCAACATTCTACCGCCTGGGTGTAATATGTCATCGGTGGCTTCATGAAGCTGACATCGAGTGGCTGCATGCGATGGCTACAATGCGGTGGCAGGCAGATGATTGTCACAAAATTGGCTCGAGCCTTTTCGACAAAAGGCAGGTTATTGGTGTGCGTTTTGTGGCCACCTATGATCAAAAGAAAGGTTCTTGCTTCGGTGGATTTGCATGCTTCAGGAAGTGTTCCAACCACATCACAAAGATGTGGGATTGCACCCATCCTGTCTCGTGCGCTACTGCGATTGACGCAGGGGGTGCGCGGTCCATCAACTCGTCTTTCATCTTCTTCCTCGGGAAAGAGAACAATGGTGGTATAAATGATCCAGCAGCACTCATGCAAATTTCTACCTTGACAAGCTGTCCCCTCTCAGCATACGACAATGAACCAACCTGTTTCTTTCCCCGACTGGCGATGTCTTACGGTAGTTATTCCTGTCTCGTCTCTCGCCGTAAAGTCGTGACACCAGTCCTTTCCAGCTTCGCCAGTCCTGCCGTTGAAGTTATGCTGAATGCCGTTTGCTTCTGCCTAATCACATGCGACTCTCTTCAGTTGCGACAGGGTGAAACCAAAAAGCATGTTCTCCATACGTTTGATATGCGCAACGAATTTTAACTCCATCGCTGGTGCCCCATGACTTTCCCGCGCACATCCTCGATAGCCAACTGCATGTTGGCACCATTCCATGTTTGGTGGTTTGTTTTTCGTTTGCACGCGTCCATGAAGGAATATCTGTAACGGAACAAGTTTTAAAAATGATTGCGTTGACTTGGTTAATGCATTGTAATTATTAATTAATTAACTAATTAACACAACATTGTGATATAACCTACATTATCAATTATACACATTAACATTATCAAAGGCTATAATTATGTTAGTGATTATAGCAAAGCCTACGGTGTAACCACATTATCCATCACATGTTCAGCATCTGCGGCCAAAGTGGTCCGACAAATACTCTTCCAAAGAGTATTGGTCGGACGCCATTTTGGTTTCAATGCGTGCATTCACGTCAAAATAATATTGCTCATTCAACTAAATATAGACTGTTGTTATGTATGCCACATTAATGGTTATATACCTTGAACATTTACGAAAATGTGGAGTTTGTAAGACACGTCAATTATTTTAAGAAAAGTGCATAAAACACAAATTAGCAACTCACCGTTTTCATTTCGCGCCAAGCAGACAACTACGGCGTTGAATGGTGTTCCGTGGCTGGTCTGTAAACACTTTCATTTGACTGCAGTGCGTATCAGGATCGCTATGACTCGGATCGGCTTAAGCCGATGAGCCCACTTTACCCGATCTTCCCCTGCTGAGTGAAAAACCGAGGAGACCGGGTAACTACCCTTGCCAAACAATTTTGCACATGTTGAAGTTTCAAGATATCACATACAAATGTAGGAAGTGAAAAAGTATGATCGAGTGCTAATTTGCCGTTATATAACGTTATATAACGGGAATAACTCACTGTTTGTTGATGTCGCTTGAGTGTCACCAGCCATATAACATGATGTTATTTGGTTGGTAACACTCTCGTGACATCAACAAACAGTGTATTATTCCATAATTATAGCAACGTCTAATGACGTATGACGTAAAATCGAAGAATCCGCGCATGACACCTTCAACAATTGTACGTAATTGTTGGCATAGCGTTATGGTCAATTGTACGTAATAACTACAAAGGGTAATTCGATCGTTCGAGAAAGGCTAACAGCGAGGTGAATTTCGAAAAAAATAAAGTCGGACCGTGTCGTCGTAGATGAACCCCTGAAAGTGTGGCGACCAATATGCAGCATAACAGTAGCATAACATACATTCAAACGTACAACGTACGTGCGTGCGTGCGTGCGTGCGTGCGTGCGTGCGTGCGTGCGTCCGTACATACATACATACTGTAACATACATACAAACATACATATATACATACATATATACGCACACACATACATATTCACGATGGTTTAATTAGGCCCTATAATAAGATATGAATGTGTTTTATAAATTGTCAAAATTCTCTGCTTTATAAAATGTATGTTGCGTGCGTCTTCATAAAATATGGACTTTGACACATATTGTATTTGCGAAGTTGTACACCTGTAACATGACGCGTGGCTAGAGTAAAGATCGAAACATCGACTTGCCGAAACTTCGATACGGATTCCGTTTCTCGGAGCTGCGTATTTTCAACGTCGAAGAAAACAGTGATGCCACCTATCGGGCACCAGCATAGATAAGTGGTTGATTGGTCCACGTCGATTTCGACTCACAAAGAGAAAGATGGGTTTGCTCGATAGTTTTTCCTTCCTTGACGATGTACGTCGTATGGATGCACGTCAGGTAGGCACAGCTAAATATTTCACACCATCGAAGAAACATATTTCATGCGTTATATTGAGCCATGTGCTGTCAATGGCTGTTATTAAAACCTTGCATTTCACCGAGTGCATGATTATGCAGAATGGGTTACACGATTACTCTATTATCGCTTATAAACACGACACATATGCTGCACTATAACCACGTCGTGTTTATGATGATTACGATTTTTCCATCGTGAATAGCTTTCTTTTGTCTCGTGAATTGTGTTTTCGATTAGAGATCTCGAGAAAATGGTCCCTAGCTTTTCCACTCGGAAATTATTTGATGGATATGACAGGTAGGTAGGCATACACGAACGCCCCACTGGCACTGCCCTGGCGCTGCTAGTCAATAGACAATACCCACAGTAGCAAGAGTAGGCCTACCTATGGCTTACTGGGGGTGTTTCCCGGATGTTTAGACCCATAACGGGTTCGGCCCATAGGCCGAACCAACCGATTTCGCAACCGGTGTACCATGAAGTGTTTTTCGCTCACGTGGGCTGAACCAGCCGAGTATGCAAGTGGTGCCAGTGGGCTCTCTGGGCCTAGATGACTATACTTATTCTCATCGGTATTGCGACATTTTGTCGGGCTTTGACTTGCATATTGGTAATAGGCTCCGCAGACCTAAAGGACCAAACTCATTACGTTCACTGTTTTAGATAATTTGGCTGACTTTCGAAAGCTTGTGACATGCATATTGTAACAGGAAAGCAGGAAGTGGCTAGCACTCCGGACCCAGAAGCACAACTGTACAGCTATTGGTCCGGCACTCTTTCCGCTTTGTTTGTGCAGTGAGTGTGTACACTTATACCCAGCGGCATATAATGTGCGCATGCCACATGCAGACGGTCAACAAATCATTAATAAACCAGCTGTTAAGCACCGGAATATTAACTGATACGCTCAAATTTGACAAAGTAATGATACATACAATTATTTGAAAAGTATAGCTAGGATAGGTCTCTTCTCTTCTTCAACGAGATCAAAAGTATTAAGAGACATCTTTAGTTTAGGCAGGTATATCTTCATACTTCAATGATTGACAATGGGTATGGTTTTATTCATAACTGCGCTTGAACGTATATATAATTGACAACAATGATGTTCTAATATAGCAATACACATATGCCTCGACCTTTCGAAGACCTAGACATAGGCCTTATTATCGCCTACGTGAGATGAGTGGCCGTTAGTGTTGCAATGTTTTAGTGCCAGACCTATTTTAGCTTGGTTTACAACAGAACGATAGCTGCTGCCGTTTTTTACTGGCAAGTTCTCATTGCGCATACGCACATGAAGTGCCCGACCAATAGCCTTTTTGCACTACGTCCGCATCCGGACCTATAGCAATAGCCAATTTTATATGCATACTTGTAAATCGCCACTGAGATAGTTTCAGCCTAGAACAGCTGAAGAGGATGTATGTATGTATGACTAAGTATGAGTGTGTACAACATCCAGTCTTTTGTGTTTATTGTGTACATATATTTGTATCAGTATGAAGATACATGTTGACTGTTTTGTTTTGCAGCTGTACTACCAAGGGCTCAACTTCGCTATGATTGTGTCATCGGCATTGATGATATGGAAAGGACTGATGGTTCAGTCGGGCAGTGAAAGTCCCATTGTTGTAGTGCTCAGGTAAGTAAAACCACCAGGTTGTGGTCGTGACACAGAATAATCTAGTCATTTGGCATGAAGGCCGTGCAACAGTAAAGGGTCCGGTTTCATGTCGCCTATTTAAACTACGCAGTTACTTAGCGCTACGCATGTGCGTAAAAATTCATAGCTAAGTAGTTGCATAAAACTAAGCAAGTCAGGTTTTAATGTAGCGCGTCTGACCTATTTCTTAGCTAAGAATACACGTGGTTAGATGACTCATTATCAACGGGCAATCCCAAGGATTCCCCTTCCCATAATCCCGTCAGCGACATGGTGAAAGCACACGACACAATTGACATCGTTAAACGGGAAGGGAAAAACAATTTTATTCACACCGAGTCAAGCTGTTTGCTCGAACAATACTAGCAGCATGCCACAATTTTACTGTGTAAATTGAGGAACAACGCGACCAATCTGCAAAAGAAGCAGAAAGCGATTGCTTATTATTTACTATGTCGGCGATAAACATAGTTTTAGGAAGTCATCAAATATATAATAATACCTTTATTAAATTTGATAAAACTACAGCAAGGAGTTATATGCCTATGGCTATGCTTATTCATCAGCATCAGTGTCTAAATAATTATCAGACTTCCAGTGTTTATTATTGCTGTAAAGTTATCAAAAAGAAAAACACAGTTTGATTAACACAACTTATTTTATTAATGCACATATTGTTTTTTAAATGAAAGTTCAATACATACATAATTATTAATTCATTATAAATTCACAGTATTCAACACTGTAGGTAACTAAAATGCAGTTTTTATTAGTACACAATCCATGTTCTTTTAAAAAATCTTAGTGAATAGTCTGCTTCACAGCTTGATGAATGACAGTTCAAGTCTCTGATGCTGCTTTATAACCATTGATGAGGATTCTGCTAATGTGTCAAGTGTTTGTGGAAGGGAACATATCATGGTACCAGTCAGGCGAATGCAGCAGCCACTCTGTGGACTGACTGTTTTAGACACTGTTACCTTGCTAATTGTTAATGCCAAACAAATCACTGATAACCACCTGAAAGTTACTATATTGTACACGCAAATAAACGCACGATGACAAGAATTTGGAGTGTTGCTGTGAGCGAGCCGTTTTGTGTAGAAAAAAAACGTTGTTGTCAACCAAATCGACTAAGACTATGATGACATCCAACGCTGGATCCAATTGTGTAATTGTAATTGATTGTAGCAAAATTGTGTAATTGTAATTCATTACAGCAAAATTGTGTAACTGTAATTGATCATGGTTTAAAAATTTTGCTGTAATTGTTGATATATATTTTATATAATCGAAAATTTATTTCAATTACTATCAATTACTGTCTGTTTCATAACACAAACTACCTGAACTAACTGTCAATACAAAATATAATTTAAGTCTCACATGAGTTGAAAATCAAGACTAATAATAACACCTGCTTATATATTTATATTTAAGTTACAGTATTCACTGTCTGGTGGGTACTGATCCATGGTGCTAGTGATTAGTCTTTTCAGTAAGTTGGTAACAGCCAGGAAGCAATAAACAATGCACAGACATTGTCAGACAAAGGCTAAGCTGGTATTCAAACAACATGGAAAGATCTGTAGCCTGATATTGCTTCAGAAAATATCAGCTCAGTGAAACATTGCAGAGTTAACAAGCCAACTACACCCCTTGTGTTGTGGTGAATTGGAGACAGGTCAGGTGGTAAGGACCGTTTATATGGCCTCTCTCCCCATTCCCAACTCACACAAAGCAAAAGGCAGACCAATTAAGAATGTTAGCTTAGAGCAGGAGCTACAACCTCACAGTAAACACATCATACCCTATTATTCGTATTTTCTGAAGATGTAAGAAATGCACACTGATGAATGTCTGCAAAACTAGAAGGGATGCTTAGAAAAGAACTGCAAATAAATATTGTATCACATACAGCCTGTGGGATTTTGTCCAATTTTCATGTTGTTGTATTTTGTCCTGTGGAATTTTTTTCATATTGTGTGATTTTGTCTGTAAGGAATATGTCCTGTAGGATTATGTCTGTATATTTACTGTATTTTATAAAATAAAAATATGTTTTAAACAACTCTTTTTATTTAGCATAATTCAAAGTCACAATTCAACAAAATGGTCAAACATTACCATTATATTTCTTTCAATTGTGTACAAAATATTGAAATTCAGCAAAACGTGCAAAATACATAATTAACAAATGCTGAATATATTTGGTTCCGCATAATGTAATTGTAAATGAAATTGAAACAGTGTAATTGTAATTGGTTTGGAAAATTATGAGTGTAATTGTAATTGAAATTTAAAATGAAATGTAATCGATATAATCTTGTGTAATTGGACCCACCTCTGAATTGACATCAAGACGAAAACGGTACCTATTAAACACTTGACATCAACGTACATTTCAAAAGGGTGAGTGCTGTGTGTAAAGACTCTCTTCCTGCATAATCTTCATCTTGCTGTGTCATTTTGTCGATGTACTTGTCAGAGAACTGCCATTTTGAAAGTTCCTAAGAACCACTTAGTGGACTTGTGCCACAGGGTAGGAGGCTCTGGCTAAGTGGGGTGTCCACTGCCTAGTCTAAGTAGGCGACATGAAACTTTACACGACAATCATCTTAGTGCTAAGTAGACTTTCTTGGCCACTAAGTAGGCGATATGAAACCGGACCCAGTACTGTTCCATGCAAGATCTTGAATTGTACCAAACTGAAAAGAAGAAAATGCTGAAACAGTGCTAATTAGACTACAGTCCTTTTGCAGTTAAATATCAGGCATATACACATTCATACCAACAAGACGTGAAAAGTAACATATTTGTCCAGCAGCTTGTAAGTTTCACAAAATCTACTGGCCCAACCAATATTCTACCAGCCCTGATAATAAAGCTTGGACAAAATCGAGCTGGCACGGTCATCAGTGGAGCAGTTCAGCTGCTATATCAGAATTCAGGATGATATTAATTGAAAAATTGTTATGGATAAAAATGCAAAATTGTAAAAAAGTGGTCAAAATTACAATAGTCATAGCTATGTAGGCTGGAAGGTAAATGGAAAAAAGTAACAGAAAAAAGTAAAAAAATTTGCTAAGAAAAAAACATGAGCTTTATTGAATTTAAAAATCCTAAAAATGTATAATTATCCTAAAACTATATCCTAATTTCTCATTGCTTTGTTCTTTGACTTTGTTGCACTATTATGCCATTCTAATAACCTTCCATCATTTCTCATCGTTAAATTTGTTGAATTGAGTAAGTTGTTGTGATGTGTGGTCCATCTATCTCTGATTTGTGGGGGAGTCAAGATATAGACGTTATGTCGGAAGCCATCATTGTGAGAGCATACCAGCAAGAGAAGCCAACATCACCTGAATGATCACCACAATGCCATCATAAGGCCATTGCAATTGGATGCCATTCTGTAATTCATTTTTAATTTTTAGTCAAAAATCCCTTTGGATTACAGTTTAAATCAGTGGAGCCAACATCACTTAGATCAGATCAATGTTCAAGCATAGTTTCGTGCTATGTTTTAGTAATGGTGTAGCATAATGACTTGATAACACATAACAGTGTCTCATACAAATACTCTTATAATGTATAAAATTGTAACAATAATACAAAAATTAATAACCCGCTGCTTTTTTCCTGTTGCTGTTATCCTGTTACTTTCATTCCTACATTCGGGCTGGCAACCTGATGGACGCAATCGCCCTGACTGCGGATGTGCTTGCCGCCGAGCGAGTGCTTGAATGCAGCCCTGATACCAACCACAAAAGCATATTCCAAAATAGCCATTTCACGTTTTGTTTGCAGGTATATGACCATAGCTGTACACAGATCTGTATGAATTGTATTGATATCTAGCAACTAGCTCCAGCATGTTGGTTTCCTGTTTGTAAGTACACTACAGCTACTTACAGAGGGTTGTGTATATTTCTATTATTTCAGTGGCAGCATGGAGCCAGCCTTCTACCGCGGAGATCTTCTCTTCCTCACTAACTACAGAGAAGAGCCAGTGCGAGTGGGCGACATTGTAGTCTTCAAGGTCGAGGGCCGTGACATTCCCATAGTGCACAGGGTGCTCAAAGTGCATGAAAGGTGAGTCGGGGCATATCAAAATGCATCATAATATGTTTCGGTTGAGTCAGTGTCTAGGTTGTGCATGCTAAGGAATTCCCAAAGAACTTTATTAATTTATTTTGGTAAAGATACTGGCAGTGTTAAAATATTACAAAGAAGTTTTCAGTGGTTATTGACAACAACATTTTAATCAGTAATGCTAGTCGCTCCTGGATATATCATTATAGGGTTAAAGGTTTATCATGGTTGGTGTAATACATGCAAGTCACATGGTGTATGTGGGCTGCCAGGGCTGGTGATTCATGTAAATGTCTAATGCAGCATGTTAAGCTGCCACTGCCCATCTTTCTGCTTCTCTGCATATGCAGTACATGTGTGTGATCTCTTGAAATAGCTTCATCAAGCGCAAGTGTGATATGTTGCTATTAAATTAAGGCAATTGATTTAGGCATTGCAAATCAGGTGCCGTTTACTTTTAAACGGTAAAAACCCGGTTTCCAATCCTCCTGCTGCTGTTTCAAAACTTTGGCAATTTTGTTCACCTCAGTTCACTGCTGTATAAATGAATACCTGGCTATGGGCAGTCGTTGATATGTGAACGAATAGTCGTCACGCAGTAATTCCAGCATGGCTGAATGCTTCCCAGAGAAGTAACATTGGCGTTGGATTGATTGAAATGAACAGGTCTGTCAGGGGGTGAAGGGTTAGTGCTTTGAGCAGTCTCAAGGACTGGATACCGCGCCATATAAGAACATGCCTGTGTCTTTAATGTAATTAAGGAAGACATGACATATAGTGTTTGACTTACACAGGGAGAATGGCACGGTGAAGTTCCTGACAAAGGGTGACAACAACTCGGTGGATGACAGGGGTCTGTACGCCCCCGGACAGCTCTGGTTACAGAAGAAGGACATTGTGGGGCGGGCAAGGGGGTAAGTTGGGGGTCAGTTGTGTATTTCCACTCTATTAACCAGTTATACAGGTGTTTCTTGTTGTCTACACAATAGCACCAACAACTAATTGAAAATATTTAATTATATAAAGAAAATGTGACATTTAGTTATATACTGCTGCACCAGCTGTTTATTGTGTAAGCACTTGTATTCCATAAAAATATTGACCTTTCTTAGAAAAATGTTAATTCAAATGGGTTAAACAAATATTGTGTATCATCATTGGCCACATATTGATGCAATCGTATCCCGCAGTTATATTCATATCCCGCAGTTATATTCATATCCCGCAGTTATAATCATATCCCGCAGTTATATTCATATCCCGCAGTTATATAATTTGGTTGCTGTAGTTATGTTCTTGTATTGTTATTAGTGTAAATGTAGGTTAGTCTGTTGAATTTTTATCATAAAGCTTTCTCTTATTATTAAATGTAATATGGTCGCCACCCTTCAAGTTAAAACAGTAATGCCTCATATTTAGTGTCATAAACATTGCGATTGGCTCTAGCCAAATATTTACAAAACATACATAACTATTGTAACTGGCAAGTGATATTACAGTTGTCTATATGTGAGTTTCTGCTGCAGGTTTGTTCCATACGTAGGGATTGTGACGATACTGATGAATGACTACCCTAAATTCAAGGTGGGTCCACGGGTCACAGGGAACCAACTAAAGGTGTTTGGTACAACAATAACTGGCATAATTAATTTCGTAAGATTGTGAATTGTTGAATAATCAGGACGTTATATTTTTTATTGTGATGAATTACTGTGCATGTTATATATATATATACATGTATATACTACATATTTATATATATTTGCTACATGAATTATTGAACCAAGAGTGTTGAAGGTTAAATGAATACTAGATTGTGGATGTACGCATGCATGCAGTGTATGATATACACACGCACGCACGCGCACACACACACACACACACACACACACATAGGTACAAGTGGTACAAGATAAATGCACACGTGTGTGTATGTGTGTGTGTGTGCGTGCGTGCGAGTGGGGTGAGTGAGTGAGAGGGGTGGGTGAGTGGGGTGGGTGAGTGGGGTGTGTGTGGTGTGTGTGTGTGTGTGTGTATTTATCTTGTACTACAGCCCACACTCAGAACTGAAGCTGATCTGGTAAATTAATTGTCAAATATTTGTCAGTTTGACAAAGAACAAATTGTTCAGTTGCATCATATAATCAACATTTATTGACTGCAAGACATGCTGGCATTCCTGTTATTGCTGTCATGTGCTGATGATTTGGTAATAATTTTGAGTTGTAACGTTTCTGTAACCATATCCTAGTAAGTATTACTACTGTTGGTTATCCCAAAGGTGGAACCACTATATGTGTTGTGATGTACATGGTGGCACTCCTGTGCCTGTTTTGTAAACCTTTGTTTCAATACAGACTGCATAGTACTACAGTTCTGGCCCATGCCCGTCCTCAGGGGGATTCAAACAAACCCTCTTTTTGAATTTTGTTTAACTGTAAAATTTTTCAGAGATCAACCCTGAAATTCCCAAATCCCCGGCTGATTGGGTTACCTCAAACCCCCCATTTAAAAACCCAGAGGACGGGCCTGTGGCCCTATATGAGATGTTTGATGAATGAGGTCCTTTGTTTCAGTACACTGTCCTGGCACTATATGAGATGTTTGATGAATGAGGTCCTTTGTTTCAGTACACTGTCCTGGCACTACTTGGAGTGTTTGTCCTTCTGCACAGAGAGTGAATCATCATCTGAACTACTCTGTTGTGCTCTTAAAAAATTTACAAATGATTTTGTGAGTTTTATTTATATCAGTCAGGCTATAATAGATGCCAGGAAGATGTCAAAATTAAGCATTGTCAATGAAATATCATGATTGCAAATATTGTCTGGATCAATGTAATATAGGAACATATGATATGGTCTAATCTTGGCGTCATTCAGCCATTTTGTGAGATATCACCTGTTACAAATACAGCACATTCAAATTTGTGAGAGTGGTTTTTTAATATTACATATAAATCTCATACAGACAGAGCGGGATTTCATATCGCAATTTGCACTAATAAAAAAACACTGGTTTTGGCAATAGCATCTGACCTTACAGTTGTTTTCCACAGTGCTATGCAAATGTTCCTGCGTGTGACGCTCTATAGACGGGTACTCCTTTGACTCGTATAACCTCCAGTGGTGTTTCTGGGAAACCCATGACCAAATTTTATGTAATGTTTGTTTTGCGTGACACCAATGCTCGTACATACACTGTTGTGGTTTCAAGTTGTATTTCATTTTGGTCGCACGTGTGAAGCCTCAGTATTCAATCCAACAGCGAATATCAAAATAGTTCCTGCATTAGTCGTGGTTTTAAAAGCATCGGTTTGTTGTTTGGCAGGGCAGAGTATTCAGGAAAGTTTAAGAAAAAATTTAATAATAATACAAAAACTTATCTTGCTCCTAAATTCCCGAAGCTCAGAGGCACATCAAAATGATAAGGTTATGCAATCTTGAAGTCAACACACAATGTTAAAGCTGTCAATGGGTGGATGAATATGCTAGGTAGCTAAAGAGGGAAAGAACGGTTAAAATAAAAGTATTCAGATGACCGTGCAGTGTTATTGTTTCCTGCTGGCCTGGCACCAGTAGGCAGTGGGTTTCAAAGAGTTGGTGCAGCAACTGAGAAAGCCTTAGTTCAAATATTTGTTTCAACTTTAGGAACAAAAAGTTGATCGGAACTGATGATCGAAGCTGTCAAGGTGCTCTTGCTATATATATATTGGTCTAATGCTGGCAGCTGGTCTGTGACTATTGTTATTTCCCTAGATCCAAACTATTATTGCTGCAGTGTAATACAATGGTAGAGCCATCCAGTGGTAGCTAATTGTGTATAGAATCAGACAAATGCATTGTATGCCCAGCTGAGCCAGTAACAAAACTGTGCACACTAACATCCTCAAATGTGCTCAAAACCGTGTATAGAATATATTTTGTTATCTTATATATTCACATGCCACATGTTTTTGCGTTCATAATTCTAACATTGTGATGGGTCATAAGGTGCTGCCACCTGATGGGTTCCAAGAGCTACACTGCAGGCCATTACAACTCTCAGTAGTTTTCTGTGAAACCCTACTGTCAAGCTTGGAGAGCGATAATTAAGGAAATAATTCTTCATAATTCAAGTGACGTGATTCAAGTGGAATTAATGTTATTTGATAACGTCACGTGATTGTTTATTTGTCTTGTAAAGTTGTGTGCTGATTGATGTTAGCAAATGGGGTTTGTATGATTGAATTGTATCAGATACTAATTAAATTCACCAGCTTTCATTGGTATGTTTTACGGAGTAATCTTTCAATGGCTGAGTAGTGGCTGTATCAGTATAAGGTTTGTATGTGGTCTGGTATATAGGCTGTGTCAACTGGCAGACCTATTCATGTTCAACTGCAAACAAAGTATCCAACCAACCAATGGCAGTCGTTTAATACCCAAGTATTGTAGACAAAGACAGGAGCAACATTGCATGGTATTTTTATTTACACATTATGTATATGCAGCAACTGTACAGCATTAGAAACATCACAAGATACTAGTGCGCGCTTTACACGCTTTACACGCATTACAACATTTTGTGTTTTTTCAGTTCAACGGGAAGAAATCTTTTGTGAGTGATTCTGCCTCTCTAAGTCACTAATACTGTTACACGTGTCCATCATGGAGGTAGTTTTGAAAAGTTGTCCTTTCTCCGGTCGTGACATCTACAAAAGGGGAGACGACGTTAGAGGAGACGAACAGTGATTGAGCTGGCTGCAGTTGTGGTGAACGGCAAGTCGCTGACCCGTGTGCTGACTTCACTTTACATTATCTCGCCGTGCGAACTTGTCATGGGGTCTGCTACAGGGGGTGTTGTGCTAGGGTAGCAAGGCATGACTGAGCGCAAGCACCCCTGCAACACGGTTAAGTGTCATCATGGAAGG
Organism: Lamellibrachia satsuma; assembly: GCA_033239005.1. NCBI lineage: Eukaryota > Metazoa > Annelida > Polychaeta > Sabellida > Siboglinidae > Lamellibrachia > Lamellibrachia satsuma. The sequence goes on along the minus strand of BSQZ01000007.1, from coordinate 11,727,911 downwards.
CATTAGAATGAACCAGACAGGACCGAAGTCACATGTTGTAATTGAGACACGGCAGGTCAAGGTCAATATTCACGTGATATATGATATCACAGCCCCCAGTTCCACCATCGTCCAATTGCGACTTATCAACGAAGACGTATATTCTGATTATAGTCAAAACATCGGAGAATATTTCAAATGACAGATGTATTTTCTTTTTTTTCATCGTTCACTGACACCTTATAGAAACATTTCTTAGTGCGAACCAAATGTCGCACAACAATGTGCCACACAGACACATTATTTGTCTATTGTATCGACCACGTGAAAGTACCCCGGAGAATGCTACTTATTTACAGAGTAATGTTCACGTCGTAATAACAAATAGTTCCCAGCCAATTTTCATTCCACGGTTGCATGTTAATGTTGCCAGTGTCATGTCTCCCATCGAGACTATAGGTGATTTGTTGCCTGTTTACCCAGACAATCACAGCGCGACAGTATCGTATGTCGGATAGATGTTGTGCTATCTAACATTAGATGAAAGGTGCTGTAACCGAAGTGTTACCGTGTGTTGCCGTGCATTTAACATCTGGCTGTGTTGTAGTTGACCAACGAAACACAAACGTAGCTCTTCTAGTCGACGTGAAATGAAACTGGTTTACACTTACTTATCGCACCAACTTCAATCGCGGCAACTGAAATACCCTGGAAGAAGAACATCACATAACTTTAGCACTTTGGTGTATAAGTATGCATATACGTAATACATTAACACATGTATATGTCAATAGTCATGTTGAAATGCCTTAATGTCTAACGATGCAGATGATTGCAAAAAGCCTTCAGCAACGGAAGTCGTCCATCGATACTCCTTAGCAGCGCCACTTCCGGTAACACACGGGTTAGGAAGGACATGATATATCGTAGTGTCAGTATAAGTACTTATCAATACATCACTTCGTGGAAGTTGGCCGACCTGTTAATGACTAGTAACATAATAATCCGCGTCCGTGAACAAACCGTCAAAGGATGGTATACATTTAAGGTATATCTAACAGCAACAGCCCTTCAACAAGATCTAGACAAATTGGCCAAGTGGGAAGAAACATGGTAAATGGAGTTCCATCCCCAGAAATATAGTGTACTCCACATAACCAGATCCCGTAACCCCAAATACAAACAATACACTCTTCATGGCCACATACTCGTAAAGGAGGACAACGCGAAATATCTTGGTGTGGTCATAAATAAAACACTATCCTGGAATAACCACATGAATGAGGTCACAAAAAAGCAAATGCATCCTTAGGTTTCATACGAAGAAATCTCAAAATTGGCCAGGAAAATAAAAAAAACCAGTGCTTATTTCACTTTAGTTAGACCCCAGTTAGAATATGCCGCTGGCATATGGGACCCCTACACACAAACGTACTAAAACAAAATAGAGATGGTCCAAAGACGGGCAGCACGGTATGTTTGTAACAACTACAACCTTGAAGCAAGTGTCACCACTATGATCAAACACTTGCACTGGCGCAGCCTCCAACAAAGGAGAACCGACATCCGCCTTGTCATGTTTTACAAGACATTACATGGCATAGTCGCCCTGGACCTCTTCCCCCAACTTATACCCCTGGTGAGACCCTCCCGACACACGCATTCTGAAGCTTTTCAACTTCCCATAATCACTAAGCAATTCGTCCAGTATAGCTTTCTACCCCGTACAATAGCCAATTGGAATAACCTGCCAGCCAACGCAGCTACAGCGCGGGCCAAGTTTGGAGATTTTCAGACAGAATATCTCCAGCTTGCAGCATTAATTGATATTGCATTTTTCACGCTATCAACTTGTCCTCTCCTCAAATTGCAGTTCTACACGCACACTATCATCGTTTCTCTTTCTTCCAAATATTTTATTACTTTCTCTTACATCACTTTAGCACGTGTGCACACACACCGAGTCTATAAGCCTTGAAGAGAGGGTTGACTCGTACCCGGAAGAAGAAGAAGCAGGGACAACTCTCGTCAGCCGCCATATTGTTTTTATGCAAATGTTTCCATAAATTCTCACTTCCGGCCCCCAACGACACGCTCCCCGCTATTCATATTTCATAGAAACACATTTGGAATTAACACAGAGAGTACATACTATTCACTACTATTATTTATTAAAATGTGAATACGAATACCACTGGTTTATTTTATAATGACAGGTACATTTAACGTGTTATGGTGTGCACAACTTGGCGGCTGGAAGTGAATTATCTCGTCAACTATCGCCTCGAAACGAGGATCACTTGTGTCCCCTATTTTCGAAGTCAGGCCCTGGAAACGAACTTTTTGTTAGGCGACGAACGTATTGCTAGATGCACCTGTCAGATGCGTTACCACTCACGGTGCACATATCAAAGAGCGCGGAATCGAAGGCCGTGTGAAAGTTTGCGCTGGAGCAGCCGAAACTTGCATGCTTACATGCGTGTGTGCGTGGCTTTCGAAGTGTAAACAAAGGATTAAGGTTGTCTGAAAGGTTGAACGGGTCTGTGCTGTATACAGAAGTGCACTGGTGCGTCACCGTAGGGTGTAGAAGAAAACACGTATTGAGTACAGAATGACCCCCCTGGACAATAATTGGCATACACAGTGGTGTTTTTAGGGGGGGGCCATTGGGCCATGTCCCCCATTCGACTGAATTTTGTTACCGTGTTTCTCCGTTGCGTCGCTACACGGCAGCATGGGTGACTATGCTTGGCCTTCCGCTTTGCCAGACCCCAGATACGCTACTACGTATACACTTGCGCAGAAGCTGTTGCTAATACCAACTACACTCCTCCCATAAACGTATCCGTGACCCCAGTGACCCCGGTGACCCCAGTGACCCCAGTGCCACAACATGCCCAAGAAGACTAGGCAGCCGGCGGTCTTAAATCAATTAGACCATTACTTCGAAAGCAATCCACAACGTTTACTTATATAGTCTGGTCCATAGTTATAGTGCAAAGTGACCATAAACAACTAGAAGAAAACACAGGAAGTTGTTGACAAGCAAAAATGAGCGAATGGACTAACTAAACATTATATCGCCCGAGCTGTCCGCGCGTTCCTTTGATGCAGGTAAAAACTGTTGATGACGTATGAATGTCACGCGCTTAAATTGATCGCCTTAGGGTCAACGTGAGTCATTATAATGGTTAAAAATAAGCGCTCCAAGGCGTATTTTTTACTGTGGTTGTTTGCTACGGATCACTCTGTTACATGGTGTTCTAAATAATCTGTTTTTCTCTACGTGTGAAATGTCAGTGTGGTAAAATAATGAAAAGGAGATTTATGATCAAAATATCCGACTTTGCGTTAACTCACTTATTAATGTAAATGTTACTTTCCAAATAGGCGTACACACGAAGAGCATTTATGAATCCACCAGTATGTGGCCAGTTAAAATACCGGAGGATCACAACCAGCTAGTTTACTCGTAATCTTGTTCTATTCAAATACTTCAATCAATATAGAGCCATGGATGTGTACAGAGATAACAGTTAGGTTGCTTAAAAAATTGCAACTGGCAAGCTTACCTGCCAAACGCAAAAACCTAAATTGTGAGTGTTCCAAGAAATTTGTTAGAGATGAACATTTAGCGTGTTTACTTACATAGGTATGGTTGACATAGTAAAGTGTTTTATTTATTTTCGTGGCCGTTGTGGTACTCACGAGTCTCCGTAGTCGTTCTCAGCACGAAATCGTTCTGGGCGTGGGGCGTCACTTGCGGAAGACCAATGTCCTTCGCGCGTGGTCGCTATATCTCGGGGGTGATTGTATCTTTCCCCTGTTATGTGATACGGCGTATAACTGGGATTGGCCACGCGGCTGGGACCGATGTCCGAAAACGCCCGAATACTTATATTGTCTCTAGCCTCTACTTCATCCGCTGAGCGTGACCGGACGTAGCGACGTAGTCCGTAGCTGCTGCCGTGACTGTTTGTGGTGACGCTGCCGGCACGTCGCTGCCTGCTGATGTGAGTTGAGTACGAACTCATTACGTCACTCGTGTCGTTTGTCAGACGGCCATCGACGGAATATGACACACTGGACGACGGTAGTCGACTTTCTCTGAAGGGAACGACTGCTAACGCCGATGTGCTGCTGTATAGTTGTCGCTGGTAGGCGCCACTGTTCATGTTGTTCTGAAGCTGCGAGAACGGCTCGTTCGTCAAGTGAAGAGGGCGGATGGTCCGACTGTAAGAGCTCTCGCTCGTCGCTCGCTGCACGAACCCGTTCGACTTACTGCAAGCACGACAGGACAGGTTATTCACACTAAAACAATGTGAAGGGTTAGTCACACTAACACGACAGAAACGCACTAATACGACAGGACGCGAATCACATTAACACAACAGCAGGTCAATCACACTGACACAGCAGCAGGTCAATCACACTGACACAACAGCAGGTCAATCACACTGACGCAACAGCAGGTTAATCACACTGAAACAACAGCAGGTTAATCACACTGACGCAACAGCAGGTCAATCACACTGACACAACAGCAGGTTAATCACACTGACGCAACAGCAGGTTAATCACACTGACACAGCAGCAGGTCAATCACACTGACACAACAGCAGGTCAATCACACTGACACAGCAGCAGGTCAATCACACTGACACAGCAGCAGGTCAATCACACTGACACAACAGCAGGTCAATCACACTGACACAACAGCAGGTCAATCACACTGACACAGCAGCAGGTCAATCACACTGACACAACAGCAGGTCAATCACACTGACACAGCAGCAGTTTAATCACACTGACACAACAGCAGGTTAATCACACTGACACAACAGCAGGTTAATCACACTGACACAGCAGCAGTTTAATCACACTGACACAACAGCAGGTTAATCACACTGACACAACAGCAGGTTAATCACACTGACACAACAGCAGGTTAATCACACTGACACAATAGCAGGTTAATCACACTGACACAACAGCAGGTTAATCACACTGACACAGCAGCAGTTTAATCACACTGACACAACAGCAGGTTAATCACACTGACACAACAGCAGGTCAATCACACTGACACAGCAGCAGTTTAATCACACTGACACAACAGCAGGTCAATCACACTGACACAACAGCAGGTTAATCACACTGACACAGCAGCAGTTTAATCACACTGACACAACAGCAGGTTAATCACACTGACACAACAGCAGGTTAATCACACTGACACAACAGCAGGTTAATCACACTGACACAACAGCAGGTTAATCACACTGACGCAACAGCAGGTCAATCACACTGACACAGCAGCAGGTTAATCACACTGACACAACAGCAGGTTAATCACACTGACGCAACAGCAGGTTAATCACACTGACACAGCAGCAGGTCAATCACACTGACACAACAGCAGGTCAATCACACTGACACAGCAGCAGGTTAATCACACTGACACAACAGCAGGTTGATCACACTAATGTAATGCAACTGAGCGTTCGCGGGGTAAAAGTAGAGTAAATGAAAGCCATTATTACAAATAGTGTGCAGTTGATTCTGCAGGGGCGGATCTAGGCTTGTTGGCGGGTGTCTCAGTCAGTCGTGGTCACATGTGTCGTTCTACTGACATAATTGCTAATATTAGCCGGCTGCTAATACTTCAGTCTTCACGTTGACACTAGTTCAGATGTAGGCCTATATACGTGTTCCTTTACTGTATATTTGCCACGGACACAGGGGGGTCTAAGATCCCCCTACATAACCGGGGGGGCTCTTGAGACCCCTAAGACCCCCTAGATCCGCTGCTGTTCTGGACAGTTTTATTTACATAACAACCTAATTATAACAATGACAATTTAAAGATCGTATTTAGAATTCAAAATTTAAATAAATATCGCAAACTTGACTTGATGTGGCAATAGAGGAATTGTGACAATAATTATGTCCTGCATTAAAACAACCCAAATGAGCAAACCTAATATCAGGTAACAACACATTTCTTGATAATTAATTTATTAACGTTAATCTCCTCAGGATATGCATGAAATGTGTCTGCGAAATAGACACAACGTCTCCGAGACACGCCATTTTATAATTACAGTCAGCTGCCAGTGGCATGTTCGTCGTTGTTAATTTCTTACAGATCCAATTGACAAAAAAAAAACGTTATATACCGCACTGTTGGCTCGTCAGGCGATGCCTGCATCGAATATCGCCTGATTAGTCGATAGTTGTGTGAATACTGATTAATCCCGGGTGCGTGTTCAGGATGACGAGCAGTGCTCGGTGGATCAATCTTGGCACACGTCATACTCTTAGGGCCAGCTCGCACCTTCTTGAGGTGTTTACTGGTAAATACTTTAAGTAGTATCACGAATCGTGACTATTGGTCACCCGTAGGCTGTGTTAAATATTAAGCCAACACTGAGAGATCCGGTGTAGTTTTGAAAACAAGAACAGAAACGAAAAATAATAATGACGAAGTTATAAACAACTTTTTGGGTTGTATAAATAGTGGTTATTTATATTAGAAACTACGCCACCGTTGGAATTCTGCCGCTGTCGTATGGTATTCCATTTGCTTTGTGGTATTTAAAAAAAAATATTCATCATATCTGATTGAATTTTAATACAGTAATTATACATTTTTGGTCGATAGTTTTTGTTGTGTGTTCTCTGTTCCTGACATAGCGTTGATCAACAACCGGTTTTGTGAGTAACCGTAACGATGTTGCTATTACACAATGGTTACATGGTTAATCGTAACAAGTCGTAATAATAGGCAATAGTCGTTTTTCCCACTTAATAGTAACAAGGTTTTTCTAAAATACTATATCCTAAAATAACAGATAACATAATTTGTACTGCAAATTTACACACACACACACACACGCACGCACGCACGAACGCACGAACGCGCACACACTTCAGATTAAATAAAAATTAACTATAGAAATATGTTTTATTGGAAAAAAACCTATTTATTCTAATTACTGGCCCATAAGAACATAGTCAATTGACGTTCAGCTTTAATAATAATAGGGCTTACACTCGTGCTGTTAGTAGATATCCCATTAGTAACATATTAAGATTAATGTAGTAGCAACGGGATCAGTAAATAACACATCGTCTATAATTATTATATGTTACGCCTGGCCGTAGAGTATGCCTAGTATGTTCCCCCATACCTCCTGCCGCGGTGCTGGCGGTCGATGCCGTTGGAGAGGAGACCGGAGTCGGAGGCGGCCCTCTGGTACCTGGCCGGCGGTCGGGCGATCGGTGCCCGGTCATGCAAAACGGTCTGGCCATGTTCCGGTAGACTGCGCTCAGACCGCGGCAGTGTCGCTCTGTCAGTGTTATAACGACACATTCAAAACGTGGACACGTGAGTGATTTATAAAAAATGCAAATACAACGTAAAAAACGCGTTCGTACTGAAAAGTTGCTGAGTCATTGAGTGATATCATAGAACGTCTGCTCTGAGTTTCCTGCAGAACATGGCATTCCGTTAAAGGTACTAAATATAATAGTTGTATCGTGAAATCGTTTAGCATAGACTATATATATATTATAACATACTGACAGTCCACAATTAGGAGCCACAATTAAGAAAAAGACCGTTATCTGCTTATGAATATCTACGTCGCTGTTCGGTATATTTATAAACAGCTGTCAACAATTTCCAATACCTGAGGACAAAGTGAATCGGGGTGAGGTGTCTTGATTATAAAAAAATGGTGTACCTTTTATTTAACTGTTGATCGAACTGAGCGCCCAGGGCATACAAATCGATTACAAGTTGTTGAAAACGCCCAAAATGTTACAGCTATGGTCTTAGCTGATTATTACATTACCATTTGTCTACGTCTAACTGAATATATCCTACGTGTATTTGAGCTTTATATACCAAAACCAACTATCACATATTATTCAATTTAACCACTAAAAGCGGCCACCCCTCGGAAACGACCATTGTGTCAGTCTGTTTTCCCCAGATCTGCACATCTGATCTGGCTCCGTAACTCGACCACCCTTTTTAGTAGGTACTTTATCTCAGTCACTTTGGTGGCTGCACAAGAGGGTTCTACTGCATTGTGAGCAGTAATGTTGCTACACAACCCGAGACGGCACACTGCATGGCTTACTTGAGGCGTTGTTTCTCAGCGCGACGTCTTCGACACAGGAGTAGGACGAGCATCAACGCGGCGAAGAAGAGGAAACAGGCGACACCAACGGTGACTCCGAGAATCATCTTATTGGAGATCGCATTGCCTGCCATGCGAACTATGTCTTCGTTCTGACAACAGCGTGACCGCTCAGCTGCGGGTCAGGGCTATAGAGAAGAAAGAAGCCATTTACTCTTGTGTATTTAAGCCTAAAGCACTATGGTGTTTGTCTTGAAGTATGTTGAAACGCGACCCGCCTCGTTTAACACAACCAATCGTAATGGCTTGAAAATAAAGCACGCTTATTAGGTGCGTTTTCGCCTGGACGCATGCTTTATCAACGCACATTATAACGTTTTTACCAATAATATAAATATAGACTGATTTTACTTAATAAACTTGTTGCTCTGCGGATAAGGCATTGTTGAATTTTAGCCACCAAATCTGCCAGTTCATCAATCTCAAATTATTAAATTACAACTTACCTACCAAACAAACACAACAGTGGAATGATCAGAAATATACAGGCAATTAGATAATGTGTTATGATAATTCAGGTCAATATATGGAACGTGTCATGTCGGCCGGCAATATACGTGTCGAATACATTCAGGACAATACTCTTACAATTGTGTTAACAGTATTTCGCCTGTTTAGTTCATGGCATGATTATTTAAACAATAATACACGTTCACAGGAAACAGTGCACGTTTCTATCAAACAGGATGGATGATGAATTGCAGGAATTGGACAGGAAACCACTATGTCAGGAGTTATTTGGCAAATAGTGTTGTTCGGTTAAGTATAACGCCACGTTATAACTCGTATACTATTACCAGTCACATAGTTGCCTTATAGACATGCTATTCCAAAGTTAGTATGCTAGTAGTATGTATTATACTAAGTAGTACACACTTAGTACGTAAGTAGTACGTAATAGTACGTAACATAACCACGTGTGTGACCTTTTTACCAATGCTTGTTGGAGTTTTACATTCAAATACGAATATCGTAAACACATATGGTTTTTATTAATCCTGCCTTACCAAATAACTTACTTAGTACAATATATTATGTTTTGCAGAGTTTTTATCCGTAACTTATATAATATGTACGTGGGGCCAACAGTGTGGCGTAATATAGGCAAAATACATACGTGTTTGTGAATTATTGGTTTGTTAGTAACATAATAATACAATACAAATATAATTAAATACAATCATAACTTGTTTGTATTATGTGTCCTTGTTAAACACCGGTTTTGAAAACGAGTTATGGACATTGCAATACCTTTAACAACACTGAAGTTTTGGCGGTATTACGGCTATTTGACCCTCAACCATGAGCCATTTTAACAGCAGGATCGTCCGTCCCTATTGGTAACCGGTAATCTTAATGCAAATGAATATTTATACATTTTAAACAGATGTGCTTTATATGTGAACGAGTCTGCACACAAAGTAGTGTAGCACATAAGATACTCGATTCACTCAGCGCAGGTTGACCATGTCACTCAGCGGGAGACCATATCGATTGCTGTTTTAAAAATGTTGTATCTCATGAAACGCGATAAATTGAACCATTAAATATATTTTTATTGCACCCCCTTTAGTGGTTCTTAACAAGACACTCTCTGAAAAAAACTTACCTAGTGTTTTATTAACTACCGCCTCCCGTGTGGGAAAACAAATTGAAATGCTTAAACATGTATATTTAATACCAGTGAAACTGATAATGTGCTAAGAGCTTAATGTGTGCCTGCGCGTAAGAATGAATTAAACAAACGCCTATGTAACAAAAGCCCAGGTAATAAATGTAGTGTTTATGTGGTTGGACCATTGTTGTTATTAGAGTACTCAAGCACAAGTACGATTATTTAAAAGTTATGAGTACGTGAAACGAGTGCAGTACTTCATCAAAGAATGTACAAGAGTACCAGTATTAAATATCATATCTACGAGTGACGTGTATTTGTTTCCTTCTTTCCGTGGTTTTGCACGAATGGGTGTATTAATATACATACCAGTTATTTTATTTTCTAATATAACGTCTGTAAGGGATAGTTTATAAACCACAATTTATTCAAAACGTGTTTTAATTAACATAGTAGTGTTGTTAATATGAGCAACATTGACCATTCAACTCAGCAGCATAACTTAGTCAACCGTAATGAATAAATGGTTTGATTCCAAACTTACTAGTCTCGATCTGTCACCAATTTAATCTCCCTGAGCAGATTTTGTGATCTGTTTTTATGTAATGAAAACATGTCACTGGGGAGAAACTGAGCAACAAAAAAGAGGAAACGACTAATAGTTGGACAATCTGAAATAGCATCCTTGTCTGTCTATCTATCAAAACATCTGTATTACCCGTAGATATATTCGCCTATCTAATGAAGATGGCTAACTCAGCGCGAATGGCGCCTTGGTAGGATAACGTCGTCCTATCGGGACGCTATATGTTTGGATGTGTTAATAAGAACTGTAGTATTATAATGTGAAACTATCATGAAGTACGTTCAACTGTCACACTGTCCTCTTCGTTCCATGTTCAACTGTCACACTGTCCTCTTCGTTCCATGTTCAACTGTCACACTGTCCTCTTCGTTCCATGTTCAACTGTCACACAGTCCTCTTCGTTCCATGTTCAACTGTCACACTGTCCTCTTCGTTCCATGTTCAACTGTCACACTGTCCTCTTCGTTCCATGTTCAACTGTCACACTGTCCTCTTCGTTCCGTGTTCAACTGTCACACTGTCCTCTTCGTTCCATGTTCAACTGTCACACTGTCCTCTTCGTTCCATGTTCAACTGTCACACTGTCCTCTTCGTTCCATGTTCAACTGTCACACTGTCCTCTTCGTTCCATGTTCAACTGTCACACTGTCCTCTTCGTTCCATGTTCAACTGTCACACTGTCCTCTTCGTTCCATGTTCAACTGTCACACTGTCCTCTTCGTTCCATGTTCAACTGTCACACTGTCCTCTTCGTTCCATGTTCAACTGTCACACTGTCCTCTTCGTTCCATGTTCAACTGTCACACTGTCCTCTTCGTTCCATGTTCAACTGTCACACTGTCCTCTTCGTTCCATGTTCAACTGTCACACAGTCCTCTTCGTTCCATGTTCAACTGTCACACTGTCCTCTTCGTTCCATGTTCAACTGTCACACTGTCCTCTTCGTTCCATGTTCAACTGTCACACTGTCCTCTTCATTTCAGTACATTGACTCAATACAGCGTTGACGCAATACAACAACTGGCCCAAAAATAATAGTGCTTCTCTTCAATAATAGTGCTTCTCTTCAATAATAGTGCTTCTCTTACGAATTACGTAAGCCCTAGTTTAAACGTGTTGATCATCTCGACGTCGGGCTTTGCAAAGCGCCCACACATATAACGCTTTACTTTACCATCGGGTGCAGTTATGCAGCAGATCTACTTAGGAGGCGCCGAGCTAAGTCATGGTTCTACGGTTCTTAGTAGCAAAGTGTCATACGTACCATAATCAATGTCAATAGTTTTGACAATGTACAGTAATAAACGGATAGACATTATGACAAAATGAACTGTAGATGTTACCTGTACTGAAACGATACAAGTACTTTAGAATTATCCTCAATTAAATTTATTCTGGTAGCAGAAGTGACATCCATTCTGAAAAGTCCTCTTTATTATATCGATAGCAAGAATGTAAATTGTGATGAAAAGATCTACGTGAACAAGATGTTTTTAATTTCTTGGTTCTTGTTCATGTATAACACGTTACCGCATGTTTGGTAATAATTAACGTATGGCATAACTGTATCGGAATATAAGCAGGGCCACCAGAAAAAACGTACAAGTGAAAATAAATTATATGTAAGCACAACGACACGGTTATCTGAAGAGTCTGAGATCAACGTTAGACTACATCGGGGGTCAACACTCGGCCCGTTGATGTTCATCGGGGGTCAACACTCGGCCCGTTGATGTTCATCGGGGGTCAACACTCGGCCCGTTGATGTTCATCACAGTGATTAATGTATTAAATGAGCTGTAAATGTATAATATATTATGTTGGTGATTTGGTCTTGATGGCAGAGATAGTCGAAAAGCTGAGAAAGATGTGGTTGAGTAGATATTTACGACTGGGATGAAATAGATTGAAGCTTAACATCAAGAAGACGTAAATAATGGTGAGATGTCGAGGGAAAACAGAGGCTGTGACAGATGTACACAATGAACAACTGAGGCAGGTGAAAATGTTCAGTTACTTGGAGTCAGTCGCACATGAGAAGGATGGAAGAGGATGAGAGCGGGCTGGAGGCCGTGGAGGACGTGGAGGCCGTGGAGAGACGTGGCAGTGATGGAGAATACCGGTGAAATTTAAAATATACAATATTGCGGTGATAGGAGTAATGATGTTGCGCGGCGCTGAAACAATCATTAGACATAGCAGAACCAAACATATCAGATTAAATGTGGGTGTATTAATTGCAGATATAATGCGGAGTTACTAGATCAGAAAAAACCACGAGTTTCGAGGATAGTGGAGAAATTGTGTGGGACAAGACTGGGCGGTACATATATCTTACGAGGAGTGACGAAAATGCACAGTGAACATTCAAACATTCAAAAGGCAAGGTGAAGAGAACAGGGGAAGGGACAACCCAAGACTGAGATGTCGTGAAACAATGGAGAGAACAGGGGAAGGGATAGACCAAGACTGGAATGTCGTGATACAATGGAGAGAACAGGGGAAGGGACAGACCAAGACTGAGATGTCGTGAAACAATGGAGAGAACAGGGGAAGGGATAGACCAAGACTGGAATGTCGTGATACAATGGAGAGAACAGGGGAAGGGACAGACCAAGACTGAGATGTCGTGATGCAATGGAGAGAACAGGGGAAGGGACAGACCAAGACTGAAATGTCGTGAAACAATGGAGAGAACAGGGGAAGGGATAGACCAAGACAGGAATGTCGTGATACAATGTAGAAATATATGTGGAAGAAGTGATGACATCGGTGGATACAGCGAACAGAACATATTGGAAGAGGAATATACAAGCGGCGACTGGCCCCCTCCCCCTAACTGGAATACGACTAACAGCCGAAAAGACAGTTGGTGGTGCTGATATCTCAGTAAATGTTGGTGACTTGGAGAATCCAAACACAATATAATGACGAAGTTCTTAAGATATTTTTAACATAAATTCTTTAAAAAGTCCATATTTTTATAACGCTCACATAACACATGACTGCATGTTTTAACGTGTTCACTCTGCTACCAGGGCACGTTTTGTTTCTTTTAAATGCTCCAATTACAATGTGCATGTTTGGGAGCCAATTACCCCAAAATAGTGAGCCCCTTGAGGGGACGAAGACACACACACACTCACGCACGCACGCACGCACGCACGCACGCACGCACGCACGCACACACACACACACACACACACACACACACACACACCAATACTGCATTATTTGGGATAGGCATAGCACACCGCTAAACAGCATGAATCATTTCCTCACTATTGTGGCACTAAATCAATAGGAATGCCGCCATAATAATTTCCAAGGTTCTTTTCTTTGTAGAAGTGGTATGGCAAAATCGACGCGTAGGTTACACACTGTGTGGGTTCTACTGTAGTTTATCACCTATGATGAATGAGAAAAACGTAGATACACGATATCATGTCGCCCATGCTCGGTAACTGCATGCACGGTGTCAAGTGACGGAACAGAGCCGCGTTCTGGTAGATCGGTCGCATAGCGCTGTCTTAAGTCAGAAGTTAATTTGATATGAAATTGGCTGCATTTATACCCAAGTCTACACTGGCGAACGGGTCAGCAATTCACCCACCTGGCATTCCAGGAATAGAATAAAGCCACCTACCACGCCACTATGAGTCAATCACGGCGACAGGGAACAGGTGTTGCTGAGGTGCGACAGTGCCGAGATCACGCTGCCCTCGTTCCGCAATGTGACTCCGTCTTCCGGCAGATGTAAACAAATCAGACGTGTCATACGTCACTCCACCACGCACCGGACGTGTAATGCGTGAAACGTCAACTACGTGTTGCTACCGAGAGCCGACAGAAGCTAGGTGTGGAGACGACGTCAGCTTTTCTGGGAGAAACTCTAACAAGCAACGGACCCACCAGTCAGTGGCGAGTCTACAACGTTCGAATACCTCTGTTGACGCATCGATGTTTCTACACGAGGAAGCGGTGTGAAATCGCAACGTGACTGAAGGAGATTTCAGCAGTCAACACCTCTCTTGACGGAGCCTAGCCCCGCATTGTACTGACCAATGTCGCGCTTAGATCACTACAGCAGCAGTGGCGTCAACGTGGACGTCGTTAGTAGCGGTCAGTGACTGTCCGGTGTGTGGAGAGGCGCACGACCAAACCCGCGCAGCCTGCTGAGTGATCCGTAGCGTGACTTGGGTCAGCGTCAGCCGCGCGTGACGAGCTGACATACTCCAGTGCACTAGACAATGAGCAGGCGTGTATTGATCGGGAGCGGCACACTGGCGCTACTGCGCCGTACTACGTAGAGGGGCGCCACAGATCCGATAATGTATACGCCGCATTGCGACCATTCTTGCCACCAGGCGAAGCGCGGTAGTGGGTTGGCCCGGGCGCAGCGCACTTTCGAGAACTTGTGAGTTCCGTATATGACTCACTGGTTTGTGGTTAGCGTTTGCACTGGACTCGAGTCCCTCTACCTTACAACTCCACAATGCTGATGGAGTTGCAGCTAAATCTTCTCGAGTAAACCCATTTCAGCATTCATCCGCAAGATCGAATTCTGGAGCTGGCGTCCATAGCTAGGAACACATTCTGCCTTTTTATAGTATGTCCCCATTTAAACTGGCCATATGACGGGTTGGAAGCGTTGTGGTGCAGCATATTTGGTATTCGTTCTGTTCTGTTTTGTTCTGTTAAGTTATGTTATGTTATGCTATGCTATGCTATGCTATGCTATGCTATGTTATGTTATGTTATGTTATGTTATGTTATGTTATGCTATGTTATGTTATGTTATGTTATGTTATGTTATGTTCAGCCTATTTCAACACAACGCTGGGCGAAGTTAACGTCACATTTCTCCTAGCTCTCTCCTCTGCTTGTTGTTGATACATTATGCTGTCGTGTTTTCTGAGTTCATCTCACCACCTTCTATTCTGCCTTTCTCTTCTCCTTTTGATGTTGGCATCCAGTGTTAACATGTTGGTCCATCTGTTATCCGACAACACTAACTTAGATAAACAGTATAAGGGCTTTTAATACATGATGGGGAAGGGTTGTTGGACAAGTTAGTAAGACGGGGGGGGGGCACAAATAAAAGGGCTGAAAGGACAATACTCCTACTGTGCATGTTAAAAATACAATGGTTAATAGTGCCAGTTGTCCCCCTTGACAAGTCTCCCGTGTGTCAGAGATTTTTGGTTCTGAACGCTTCGTTGTCTTAACGTTTTTATGTCAACAATGACAATATGTTATGGTTAGCGTCATTCACGCACCCATCTAAAATAGCTTGCATTATCACGGTAAGTGCCTAATAAGGGTTGTGCAACCCTATGACACACAGAGACACGTAGTGTCCTTGCTCGTTCGCCTAGCAAGGCGTGTAACTGTGTGTCATCCGATATGCTGTAATAAGCTGTTTCGCAGCCTGTCGCCTTATTTTATGCAGGCGCGCTATCAGGTGTCGTTTAACATGCGTCGTGATGTCGTTTGATCTACAACAAAGCGTTGCATTGTCGCTTCCTGTATCTTTGGGTGATTCTGGCAAGAATGCTAACAATCCAGGTTTTGTCGCGGTTTGAACAATTCCAGTGTTGTTTGTAATACTGCAGAGTAATTTTGGAAGTTCACGATAATACGTTATAGTAACGTTACTGCTCTTGCAAAAGAGCCGCAAAAATATAAGCTAACGCTCCTTGAAATCAGAAATATAATATCTTCGTACCAAATGGACAATGCATAGCATTCATCAAGCTTGTTGCTTTACATAATCTGAAACTCAAAAAGCCGAAGCCATCATGCAGACGACTTTTGAGATATCAAATTAGCTGAATAATATTATATTTGAAGTTGGATATGGAATTGTGGAATGAATCGTGCTGCTAACCGCATTCCGTGTACGTGTAGTGGATACACAATTACACGTACTAGCAAAACTGTCCATACTCCGGACGGGATAACTTGGTAGTTCGTAACTTCGTAAGTGACTATCACGATAATAATATTTACTACGTTTCACAGAAATGTCCATCTATGCCTTGGTACTTGGTGCTGCCAGTCAATATTTTGATGGCATCCAACTCTCGAAATTGCAACGTAATACTGACAGTAATTGTAACGTCTAGCGACGCCTTGCCCGTGTATTACATAACTTCGGACAATCGTAGAAAAGACGCATGACGTTGTGGACAATTGTACGTAACTGTTCGCATAGCGTTGCAGACAACTCTGCGTAAGGACCACAGAAATTAAGGGTAATTCGATTGTTCACAGAAAAAGGGTAATTAAAAAACTATGACTACCCGACGTGGGGTCGTAGATGAACTTATGAAAGCTTGGCGCCCGAGATGCAAAGCAGAGGATTATTATAACATTCAAACATACGCCCGAGATGCAAAGCAGAGGATTATTATAACATTCAAACATACGCCCGAGATGCAAAGCAGAGGATTATTATAACATTCAAACCTACACTTCCTGTACACACCAAAACACATTGCTGCTGGTGCATTAGATGCTGCAGGAAGTCAAACGAATGATCATATTATTTATAATAGTCATTTGTATTCAAGAAACATAGTATTACCCCGAACGGTTCCAAAATAGACACACATACATATCGGTTTATTCTATTTGCCTCTTCTGTCTTCGTCAAAGGAGGAGAGCCTCGGTCACGTGACCACAGTAGCGACACCCTATTCGTCCATTACCTCACAATATACTGAGCATTTTACATTACACAAAATTAAATACTTCATAAACGAGTGCACCAATGTTGGCGTGACACACAAAACTAGCGTATGATAAATAACGGGGTCTACACCTTTCCGGTTCTGTTTTATTTGTACATCTTCGGTACACCGCGGAACGGCAAATAGAATAGGCCCGTAATCAAAGACAACTGTAGTAAAATGGATTATAAATATTCGTCAGTTCAAACAGCCGGATAATACAAATACTCCATCAGCTGTCACGGGCATATGAGTCGAGTAGCAGCGATTGGTTAACAATGGCATGCAGCGCCACCTACTGATCACACACTGGCAACATTTCCGCGCCAGGTCTCACTGTAGACGCGTCGTTAAGTTGTCTACCACATTCTCCCTGCCATGTGCAAACATATACGTTCCGGGGTGCAGCGACCGGGCATAGTGTCATGCACTAAGTTCTCTATGACCACATCAATATCTAGTTAAGTCGATAACACTTCACTGCAATTATAATAAAGTGACCCTTAATGTTTGGCCTAAGATATTCCTTGCAGCAGCAGTCAGCAACGAAGTTGTGTAACGCTACCACGAATCACTGTTCATCACCTGACCATTTCCGTCGACCAAAAGCTACAGACAGCAACCACGCTGTCCGGAGTGGCAGGCGTCAGTGGCAACAGCGTCGGCGACCGTGGCTAGATGTGTGACACTACGGGTCCCCTGCAAACAGAAACCACCGGGACATCACACACTTGACAAGGGTGAATCCAGACGACCCAGCAGAAGATAACAGATCAATTCTTAATTGTTTAAAGAAGCCTTCTTATTTAATTTAGCCCATCGCTGATCAGGTTGGTTGATACAAATTATGTATTGTGTGAATAGTTTAATTATTATGCGCAGATGGCGTAGTTGTGTGTAATACGTCGAAAGAATTGACTCTGATCTCTACATTGAGCCGGACCACTTTTGTCGTTTTTTCTCCGAATTTTGATCGGACCCGGTCAAAAATAATGTAATAGTATATCTGATGCTTTCACAAAAACTGACTAATGCATTTAAACAAACGAGCTAGAGTGTCGAAGTTGATATTAGATAGGTTTGCTTTTTCGCGAAATGTTTCTAAAACGAGACGTGCGAAAAATGTAATCACGCAGCCAGTTTGAAGATAATAACACATGGATATTGTAAAACAAGCTGCAGATCTTCGCAACATAATAGTTGTACTGGTAACATATATACATATGGCAGTAACAGATATACCTATGGCAGTAACAGATATACCTATGGCAGTAACATATATACCTATGGCAGTAACATATATACCTATGGCAGTAACATATATACCTATGGCAGTAACATATATATCTATGGCAGTAACAAATATACCTATGGCAGTAACATATATACATATGGCAGTAACATATATACATATGGCAGTAACAGATATACCAATGGCAGTAACATATATACATATGACAGTAACATATATACCTATGGCAGTAACATATATACCTATGGCAGTAACAAATATACAAATGGCAGTAACATATATACATATGGCAGTAACATATATACATATGGCAGTAACATATATACATATGGCAGTAACATATATACATATGGCAGTAACATATATACATATGGCAGTAACAGATATACCAATGGCAGTAACATATATACATATGACAGTAACATATATACCTATGGCAGTAACATATATACCTATGGCAGTAACAAATATACAAATGGCAGTAACATATATACATATGGCAGTAGCATATATATCTATGGCAGTAACAGATATACCTATGGCAGTAACTTATATACCTATGGCAGTAACAGATATACCTATGGCAGTAACATATATACCTATGGCAGTAACGCCACACAGCTCCATCGACTGCGTGCGTCAGTAGTTCACCAAATCAATGGTAATTTGTGTCCGCTTGTTGTGACGCTATAGCGACCTGGCTCGTACGCCTAACACGAGTCACATCAGTGTTTACCAACAGCCTTGTCGACGAGATCTCACGAGATTTGGTCTAATTTGGTTTTCATAAACGCTGAGAAAATTGTCAGTTTATGACGTAAAAACGTTTTCTACAATATTTAATTAAATAGTTCCTTTAAAGAATAATGAAATAATAGGTTTATTATACATAATGCATTTATAGAGGTGCATTTCATCATATGCATTCGTTATTACGTGAATAAAAAAATAGCTCAGGTGTACGCATTTATAAAACCGAGCTTTTGTAAAAACGACATGGTGTGAACAGTTTACAACACAAACGGCTACGTTGACAACTGGCGAGGGTCTTACGTGGTGACACAGAGGATGACAGTCGCCGCTAAATGAGGCGTCCATCCAGCCTACATCATCATCACATCACTCATCGACTACTCAACGAGGGTCGTTGTTGAGAGCAACAACGCTACACTGCTTATCAATGTCACCGATGATTATAACATACATGTTTCGTGTAACGCAACACTTGATGCGACAGATGACACGATTGAGGCACGCAGGCATGCGTGCTTGCATGCATGCGTGGCTTAGCATGATGCGGTCCGTGTGCCTTTGTGTACAGGTGTACACATTCATAATCATATTTATAGGCTGTTTTATTTTTAATTATGTCAGCTACAATGAACCGTTCTTGCACCGATTACACCATTTATTGAAAATAGCGATGGTTTATTAATAATAATAATAATAATAATGTGCCGGTGGCGCCCTCTAGCGCGTATGAGTACTTACGCGCATTTATGCACGCGGGTACACGGCTCCCATAAATAACAATGCACTGTTGTTTTAATTAAAGTTAATAATTCCAGTTATAAAGCGCTATACTGGTGGTGCCATCTTGTGATTGCGTCATGAACCAGTTGTACTCACCCTACGTAGGCGGGTTTGCGGTCGACGGGGTGCAGCGTCACGGGATTGACTCGCAGCAGCCCCCGAGCCCTGGGAAAGCATGCGCCGAATCAATAACTAGTTTCTGCGACGACACGCAAACACGCATGCACGCACGCACGCACAACAAACATACACGCAGGCACACTTACATACATACACGCAGGCACATTTGACAGAAAATTTACATGCGTGCGCCGTTTCATAAATGGAACAGTTCAGGCGACATTAAACTGTAATTTCATATTTCAGGAAACACTGCATAATGCGAAAATCACAGTTCAGTGGCATTTAACAAAACTCTTAACTGAATTCAGCTGATTGTTGGAAAAAAGTGTCTGCCGTGGTCTTCAGAAAAGAATCAGTGCTGTTTAAAATACTTACGAAAAGCAGCAAGCGAAACGTCAATCAAGTCAACCTGTGTTGGTTGTTACCAATGTGGAAATGACCTTGTACACATGTTGGAAACAGACTGCTTACAATTTGGAAACGTTGTTTCGGTTTGCGCACGTTTTCTACGTCCATCGGTGTCTGTGTGGAAATTCGGCAGAACTCCAGACACATGTAACGTAACCCGAAGTTTACCGTCCAATGAAATAAATGCATTGCACCTCTGCTACGTACGATAAGACATGACGACACCGACAGACGATCTAACACGGGACAACTCACCACTTGGCTCCCAGTCGCTGCGAGGCGCCGTACAGTGTCTTCCACGCATCAGCTATCCCCACTCCTGCTCTGCCACTTTGGGGCGTCGTTTCCGCTTTTCCCGTTCCTTCGCTGATCTTGTTCCAATCTGGGTATTCTCCTCCGTCCTTTCCAACTCCGTGTGCTCTGCCATTTTGAATCCTCGTTTTCGAGTTCCCCATTCCGTTGTTGGTCTTGCTCCAACCCGTGTATTCTTCCGCCGAGTGAGATTCCACAACAAACGCGCCCTTTTCAGATTTGGCTACTTTGGTGATTTTCTTTCGGTCGACTCTGATCACCTCTGCCCCTGCTGCCGCGTTGGTCATCATTTCTCCTGCCTCTGTTCCGTTGTCTTTCCCCGTTCTTCCTCGCCCGTCTCCCCCACCGTACGGTTTCGTTCCGCCCGCCCCTCTGTTTCTCGGGTCGTTGCTCGGCGGAGTCGTCCAGTTCGGCTCGTATTCGTTGAGCGCTTCGACCTGGAGGGTGGAGATCACCGTGTTGACGGGAGACATCTCCCCGGAGGCATCGAGCGATGTCGGACGGTGGTTGAGTGCCTTTTGCGAGTTAGATCTGCGAGGTCCAGCGTCGGATGGCGTTCGTTTCAAGTTGAACCCGGTGCTGGAGTCTTTGATATAAGTCGGTTTGCTTGCTGGCGAATTTTCGTGGAACGAGTGAGTCTCGTTGCGACCGTGGCGCGTCCATTCAACATATGTTGTCGTCTCGATCTCTTCTTGTTGGCTGCGTGACTTCGTCAGTGTTCCACTTCCGTCAGCAATGTCCGCCGCAGTGGACGTTGGGTGTCGGTCATCCGCGCTAGATGTGTAGGCACCGCGGAAGGCAACATTGCGTGCTTGGGCGTCACGTGGTTGCGACCTTTTGCGGGACAAACGAGAACTGTGGCGCCGCCATTCGACGAACGCTTTCGTCTCGATCTCGTCTTGTTGACCGCGCGACTTTGTCGAAACAACTTGCCTGTCAGCGACGTCCGTCGTGGAAAAGAGTCCATCGACCGTATTAGATGTTTTGGTACCGTGGACATTGGCAAGGCGGTCGTGGGCGTCGTGAGGTTGCGACCTCTTGCAAGAGGTTGCGACCTCTTTGGATCTCTTGCGACTCTGGCGCCACCAGTCGACAAACGCTGTCGTCTCGATCTCCTCTTGCTGACCCCGTGTCTTCGTCGATGCGCCGTTCGCGTCAGCGATGTCCGTCGTGGTAGAAGCAGAGGGTCTGGTAACTGCGTCAGAAGTGTGTCCGGCACCATGACGGGCTCGGGCTTCGTGTGATTGCGCCGTCTTGCGGGATGAACGAGAACTGTGGCGCCGCCATTCGACAAAAGCTTTCATTTCGATCTCGTCTTGTTGACCGCGTGAATTTGCCGATACACCGGTCCCGTCAGCGACGTCCGTCGCAGGGAGAGACGAGGGCCCTTTACTCGCGTTAGAAATATGGGCACCATGGACTGCACCACGGCGGACGTGGGCGTTACGACCGTGTTGTGCAGGTTGGGCACCATGTTGTGCACTATGGCGGGCGTTAGCGTCGGGACTGAGTTGGGTATGTTGGGCATTATGTTGGGCATTATGTTGGGCGTGGACGTCGGAACTGTGTTGGGTATGTTGGGCACCATGGCGGGCGTGGACGTCGGGACCGTGTTCGGTATGTTGGGCACCATGGGGGGCGTTGTCGCCGGGACCTTGATGGGTATGTTGGGCACCATTTTGGGTGTGGGCGCCGGGACCTTGTTGGGTATGTTGGGCGCCATGTTGGGCATGGACGTCGGAACCGTGTTCGGTATATTGAGCACCATGTTGGGTGTGGGCGCCGGGACCTTGTTGTGTATGTTGGGCACCATGGCGGGCGTGGTCGCCGGGACCTTGATGGGTATGTTGGGCACCATGTTGGGTGTGGGCGCCGGGACCTTGTTGGATATGTTGGGCACTATGTTGGGCACTATGTTGGGCACTATGTTGGGCGCCGGGACCGTGTTCGGTATGTTGGGCACCATGGCTGGCGTAGTCGCCGGGACCTTGATGGGTATGTTGGGCACCATGTTGGGTGTGGGCGCCGGGACTTTGTTGGGTATGTTGGGCGCCATGTTGGGCGTGGACGTCGGGACCGTGTTCGGTATGTTGGGCACCATGGCGGGCGTGGTCGCCGGGACCGTGTTCGGTATGTTGGGCGCCATGGTGGGCGTGGGCGCCGGGACTTTGTTGGGTATCTTGGGCACCTTGGCGGGCGTGGGCGTCGTGACCGTGTTGATCGCGGGCGTTGTAGCTGTGTTGGTCATTTTGGCCGTGGACAAGTCCATTAACCGTGCTAGAAGTGTGGGCACCCTCGAGGGTACTATGGCGGGCGTGGGCGTCGTCACCATGTTGGTCATATTTGGTTTGTACGATGTGTGATGGGTGTCCATTGACCGCATTAGAAGTGTGGGCACCCTGGAGGGCGTGGACGTCGCGACCGCGTTTATCATATTTGGCTTGGGCGGTGTGTGATGGGTGTTCATCAATCGGGTTAGAAGTGTGGGCACCGTGAAGGGCACCATGGCGGGCGTGGTCGTCGGGACCGCGTTGATCATATTTGGCTTGGGCGGTGTGCGATGGGTGTCCATCAGTCGGGTTAGAAGTGTGGACACCGTGAAGGGCACCATGGCGGGCGTGGGCGTCGGGACCGCGTTGATCATATTTGGCTTGGGCGGGGTGTGATGGGTGTCCATCAACCGTGTTAGAAGTGTGGGCACCGTGAAGGGCACCATGGCGGGCGTGGGCGTCGGGACCGCGTTGATCATATTTAACTTGGGCGGTTTGTGACGGGAGTCCCTTAACGGCATTAGAAATGTGGGCACCGTGAACGTCTGCCGGTTGAGCGTTGGCGTGGAGGGCGAGGGCGTCGTACACGTGTTGGGTATGTTGGGCGTTGTGTGAATTTTGGTCATTTTGTGCATGTAAGCTGTGGGGGGTTTGGACATGTTTGGCGTGGCCGCTGTGGGGGTTTTGGGCACGCTTGGCGTGGCCGCTGTGAGAAGGGTGTCCAGTAACTCCATTAGAAATGTTGGCACCGTAGACGTCTGACGGTTGGACATTGCCATGACGAGCGTTGGCGTCATTCCCGTATTGGGTATGTTGTGTATGTGCGTTGGGGGCGCCTTGGGCATGTTTAGCTTGGCCGCCGTGAGAAGGAACTCCGGTACCTGCATTTGATGCGTGGGCGAAAGGAGCCTTCGAAGGTTGGGCGTTGGCATGGCGGGCGTGAGAGTCGTAGTCGTGTTGCTCATGTTGGACATTTTTGGCTTTGGCTATATGAGACGGGCGTCCGTTTACTGCATTCGAAATGTGGCCGAGTTGGGCGTTTTGCGGTTGGACGTTATGTTGGGTGTGGGTTTTATGAGTGGGAAGTCCATAAATCGCATTAGAAATGTGAGCACGGCGGACGTCTGACGGTTGGGCGTTAGCATGGTGGACGTCTGACGGTTGGGCGTTAGCATGGCGGACGTCTGACGGTTGGGCATTAGCATGGCGGACGTCTGACGGTTGGGCGTTAGCATGGCGGACGTCTGACGGTTGGGCGTTAGCATGGTGGACGTCTGACGGTTGGGCGTTAGCATGGTGGACGTCTGACGGTTGGGCGTTAGTATGGCGGACGGGGCCGTCGTACCCGTCATATTGGGCGTGGGTAATTTGGGCGTTTTGAGCATATTTGGCTTTGGATTTGTTAGGCGGGAGTCCATAAATCGCTTTAGAATTATGGGCCGCCTGGCCGTCTGGTGGTTGGGCTTTGGTATGGGGTCTGTGTTCGTCATAATGAGTGTGGGTAATTTGGGCGTTTTGAGCATGTTTGACGTGGGATTTATGAGAAGGGACTCCGTTAACCGGACTAGAAATGTGGGCACCGTGGACTTCTGGCGGTTGGGCGTTGGCATGGCGGGCGTGGGTGTCGTGACCGCTTTGGGTATGTTGGACGTTGGTAATTTGGTCGTTTTGGGCATATTTGGCGTGGGCTTTATGCGACGGGAGTCCATGAACCGCACTGGAAATGTGGACAGTCTGGTCGTCGGGTGGTTGGGAGTTAGGATGGCGGGCGTTGGGGTGGTATCTGTGTTGGTCATAATGGGTGTGCGCAATTTGGGTGTTTTGGTCATATTTGGCGTGGGTTTCATGAGACGGGAGTCCGTTAACTGCATTCGAATTGTTGGCACCGTGGACTTCAGGGTGTTGGGCGATGGTATGACGGGCGTGGGCGTCGTCCTCGTGTTGGGTAAATTGAATATTCTTGGTGTGGCGGTCGTGTTTCGCAGATTTGATCTGATGGACTTGTTGGATTTGGTCGTTTTCGGGGCTTTGATCATTTTCGGCATGTGCGCTGTGGACGCGTTGGGCATATTTGGCATATGCCTTGCGGGTGTGTGCCTTGCGTGCATGTGCATTGTGGGCGTGGGAAATATGGGCGTGCTTGGTGTGTTGGGCACCCTCAACATGTTGAACCTGATCGTTATGGGCAGTGTCGTGCTGGACGTGTCTGGTGAGTTTGGCGTGGTCACGACGACGCTTCCTCTTCTTTATCTGTTTTATGTCGGCGAGCTGCTCACGTAGCTGCTTCAGTTGCAACGAAATGGCGATCGCGCGTCCTTGGCTGGCCGACACACTACTGCATCGTCTGAAAGAACGACACTATTCTTTCACATATATAACACATATAGCCCACACATAGCCGCTGTAACGCCTCTTTTGATGCAAGAATGTGCAAGAGCACAAGTGGGTGCGTACGTGATGCGTGCGTGCGTGCACGGTTGGGTCCAACCCCGGGGCGGGGGGTACTACCATACCAAAACGGTGGGGGTGTGCCACCAGAGCCCCATGGAGCACATGGAGAGAGAAATCAAGAAATTTATGGTCACCAAGAGAGAATTATTGAACAATTTATCTAATATCTATAAACATAAGCCCGGGCGGAACGTTTTCATTGGGAAATTTCCTCTTCGGTGAAAGAGAGAATTATCAGATTTAATCGCTGCACAAAGAGAGAACGTTTACATTTTTTCTTCGGACAGAGAGAAAAAATGGCCAAAAACAGGGGCATTTGCGCGGCACATACATGTATACCTCAGTATAGGGAGTACCCCCCCGGGGTCCAACTCTTGTTGAGTAAAAAAATCCCTCCTCCTTTTATGTTTAGACAGCGATAAATTAATCATATTAATCATATTGTTAATGTTGAGTTCCCAGTAACTATGCTGTGGCGAGCCGCATCGTCGCGATCAGCTTTCCCTTTCAACCTGCCTGGATATATGTTTTAATACATCAAATAACTCCGTTATTAAAAACAACACCAACCTGTCTTGTGACCATTTGTCCCTCATCATTTCTGAGACATCTGAAACAGATCTGCGCAGATTACCAGACCTAGTCTGCCAGTATCCTTGGGTTTTCGCCTTCTTGGCGTGTTTATGTGGCCGACTCAATTTCGCGGCCTTCTTGTCACGTGGCGTCTTCTTGTAGCGTTCTTTCTTCTTGATGCGGGCCGCGGCCTTGCTGTGGCGCCAGACCGCCTCGATGTCTCCGTCTTCTGTCGTCTCGTCGCTGTGTGGGTGGGTCAATAAGAACGTCATCAATGCTAGTTGTGTGTGTGTGTGTGTGTGTGTGTGTGTGTGTGTGTGTGTGTGTGTGTGTGTGTGTGTGTGTGTGTGTGTGTGTGTGTGTGTGTGTGTGTGTGTGTGTGTGTGTGTGTGTGTGTGTGTGTGTGTGTGTGTGTGTGTGTGTGTGTGTGTGTGTGTGTGTGTGTGGGTGTGTGTGTGTGTGTGTGTGTGTGTGTGTGTGTGTGTGTGTGTGAGCGTGTGTGCGTGTCTGCGTGTGTGGTGAGTGAGTGAATGAACGAGTGAGTGAGTGAGTGAGTGAGTGAGTGAGTGAGTGAGTGAGTGAGTGAGTGATTGAGTGAGTGAGTGAGTGAGTAGACTTATCGCGTATGGGTGGGTGGTTGGGAGGGCGGATTGGTGAATGGGTTTGAATGGTGGACATGCAAGTGGCACGGTCGCTCTCTTTCCAACAGTTCCTTACCTGACAACTGTTTGTTTCATTTCCTGTCGTGTTCCTCTGGGTTCCATCTTTTCTCCCCCGCTGTAAGACACTCAAAATTATTACACAACGAAAAACACACATCATTATCATCAGCACGTAGCCGTCTGTCTATTGTCATTAGCGTTACTTACAAGATTTAACAAGATTTAACAAGATTTGCCATCCAAACCAAAGGCCCAGATGGCAAGTGGACAAGGAAGCCATTGGCTTATCGAGAGTCCAACAATGTTCACCTACTTATAACCCGCCCTCCTGATATATGTGTCAACCTTGTTTTTAAACATATTCACGCTGCTAGCAGTTACACAATTTGTTCCATTCGTTTATTGTCCTCTGTGAGAACGAGTGCTTCCTGATGTCCAATCTACATTGATCCTTTACTAATTTTACCTCATGTCCTCTGGTTCTGCTATCCTTCTTGAGTGAGAAAAACATATTTCTATCAATATTTTCATACCCATTCAATATCTTAAAAACTTCAATCTGATCTCCTCTTAACCTCCTTGTCTCTAGAGTTGTTAAACCACATTCTTTCAGGCGTTCTTCATAACTAAGGTCTCTAAGTTCTGGAATCATTTTAGTTGCTCTCCTTTGTATGCGTTCACGCGTATCTATATCCTTCTTACGATATGGTCTCCATGCTTGTATACAGTATTCTAAATGAGGTCTAACTATTGCTTTATAAAGAGGTATAATTAACTTTTTTCCCTTGTATGTTATGTTTCTTCTAATCAATCCAAGAATTTGATTACCCTTTGAAGCTGCAATACCACACTGCTCTGAAACTTTCATATCAGCGCTTATTGTAACTCCTAAGTCCTTTTCTTTTACAGTAGTACCCAGAACAGTATCTCCCATTTTATAGTTTACATTCAAGTTCCCATGTCCTGTATGTAGGCATTTACATTTCCCAAAATTTAACAGCATCTGCCATTTCTCAGACCATTTCACTAATCTGTCTAGATTGTTTTGTAAATGTTGTTTATCACCATCAGTATTAACCTTTCTAAACAGTTTTGTGTCATCCGCAAATTTCAGTACGTTACTTGTTATACTGTCGTCCAAGTCATTGATATAAATTAAGAATAATATAGGTCCTAATACTGATCCTTGAGGTACCCCACTCAAAACCGATTTCCAATTTGAAACTTCTCCATCTACTACAACTCGTTGTCTTCTGTCAGTCAGCCATTGTTCTATCCAGTCAGTTATGCTATCCCCGATACCATGGGCTTTTAATTTAAGTAGCAATCTTTGATGTGGCACTTTGTCAAAAGCTTTCTGAAAGTCTAAGTAGATAATATCTACTGGCGATCCCACGTCTATCCATTTAGTGATTTCTTCCAAAAAACATAACATATTTGTTAAGCATGACCTCGCTTTAAGGAATCCATGTTGAGATGAATTTAATAATTTATGCTTAACGAGGAAGTCCACCATATGGTCTTTAATTAACCTTTCTAATAATTTACAAATCACTGACGTTAAACTCACTGGTCTGTAATTCTCTGACTTATTTCTCGAACCCTTTTTAAATAATGGTATGATGTTTGCTTCTTTCCATTCAAACGGAACAACTCCCTCTTTTAATGACAACTTGAATACTCTTGCAAGTGGTATACTGATTTGATCTACTGTTTCCATTAGTAATTTTGGAGGAATCCCATCCACTCCCGGTGATTTGTTATCCTTCATTGCCTTTATTTTCTTAGCTACCAATTCTGGAGTTACAACTAACGGTCCTAAATATTCAGATTTAGCCCCCTGTAATTTAGCATCAGCAACCGGCAACGAACTAATATCTTCTTTGGTAAACACTGAACTGAAGTAACCATTTAGGTCTTCCGCCATTAAAAACCCCTGTGATATTATATTTCCAGCACTGTCTTCTAGAGGTCCAACCTTGTCTTGTACGTTTTGTTTACTCCTGACATATGCATAAAAACTCTTGCTGTAATTTTTTATGTTACATGCCAGTTTTTGCTCATAGCTTCTTTTAGATTGTCTGATTTCAGTTGTAGCTGCATTAAGTGCCTCTTTGTATTTTGCATAGTCTTCTTCCTTTCTGGTACGCCTATAAACCTTCCACATAGTTTGTTTTAGCATTATTTTTCTAATAGCCTCTTTTGACAAGTGTTTCTTTCTACACCGTTTTCCTTGTTTTCGGAAGGGAACAAATTTATCGATGATACTCTCAATTTCATATTTTAGAATATTCCAACATTCAATTGCGGTCTTATTCATCAGCATGTTATTCCAATCTAGCTGTGCTAAGTATTTTCTCATATCTTTGTAGTTACCTTTGTGGAAGTTTCTCTTGTACGTTTTCTTATTTTTACTTTCTGATTTTACATTGATGTCAAAATGTATTTGATTATGGTCACTATTACCCAATGGTTCAAATATTTTTACATTGTCCACTAATTCTTTTTGTGATGACAAAACTATATCTAATACATTTTCTCCCCTGGTTGGTTCTAGTACGTGCTGAGTAAGAAAGCTATCCTGGATTAAACATAGAAATTGTTGATCCTCAATCCCTGTGCTCTCTAGAGAATTCCATTGTATGTGTCCATGGTTAAAATCTCCCATTATGATACATTCCCCTTTACTAACTTCCTTTATAGCGTTTTTTATTTTTCTGTTGTCCTCTTCGTTTATGTTTGGACTTCGGTAAACTAATCCAATAGTTAATTTTGAATTTCCTGAAACAATTTTGCACCAAACAGCTTCATCGCAATCTGCTTCCCTTTCTAGTTTTATTTCATAAGCCTGAATAGATTCTTTAACATATAAAATAACTCCCCCGCCCCTTCTTCCTATTCGATCTTTCCTAAACATTACGTATCCTGTCAGTCCTAATTCAGCATCTGTTATATCTATGTTGGCCCATGATTCAGTTATACCAATTATGTGAGGGTCAATATCTTCTACCATAATGTTTAATTCGTTTTTCTTATTTACTATGCTCCTTGCATTTAAACATACGCATCTATAACCTTTTTCAGAGATGTTTTTCGGATGATTTGATATTGGTTTATCTGTGCTAGTGGCCTCTTGTTCTGCTTGAAACACCTCTAGGTAACCCCCCTGCACTTCTAGTTTAAAGAATGTTTACTTCCAAAAATATTTGTCATTGTACCCAAGTCGCTATCTACTGCTGCTGAAAGTTTGTCCGCGAATACTGCCGCCCCCTTTCCACTTAAATGAAGCCCATCCTTCATGTACATATCTGCCCTCCCAACAAAACTTCCCCATAAATCCACAAATCCAACTTCCTCTTCCCTACACAGCCTCTGGACTAACATGTTAATTGCCATCCCCCGACAATTTCGATATTTGTGACCCCTCCTGCCCATTACAGGTAAAATCCCTGACAGTATTACCTGCTCAACCCGCGTCTGTGTGGAATGTTTTATATGTGAAATTGTGTGAAATGGTTTATAATATTATTATTAACTATAACCTGTACCTATCGTTTAACCATATCAGTGTTCATTGGCCGATGTCATCTAAACCGGAGCTCGACGTAGACACGTTTGTGAACACCAACTGAGGTTAACATTGTAGCCACGACGTTAGTGAATGCACATAGCTAGTCATTTTCTAAGTCGCACTCGAAAGAAA
>BSQZ01000007.1:11687500-11692500 GCA_033239005.1 Lamellibrachia satsuma | reverse complement strand
GTCCGCGCGCTGAGGCATGTCCACACACCTCATTATATACTGCGTAGTATTTGGTTTCAAGACAGTGGTCGACGATAGCATCTAATTCATGCTTTAAACACTTGAACCAGCGAATTTAACTCGTTTGCGTCTGTAAAAAATATAAATTCACTTGTTGTTTGTGCAGAATGTCGTGTAATTGTATACACATGCCTACAATGATATATGCACATCGGTGGCTTATGCATTTTTGGAATATGTGTTATTATTGTTGTCGTTGCACACATAAACGTTTACCACCATAGGGCGCGTGTGCGGGAAAATTGACAATCTTTCCAACGCCGGACGTTTGGGGCATGCCGCGTAGACGAGTGCGGATATACCCCAGTCGTGTGCGGATCTGTCCCAGTCGTGTGTGGATATGTCCCAGTCGTGTGCGGATATGTCCCAGTCGCGTGTGGATATGTCCCAGTCATGTGTGGATATGTCCCAGTCGTGTGTGGATATGTCCCAGTCGTGTGTGGATATACCCCAGTCGTGTGTGGATATGTCCCAGTCGTGTGCGGATATACCCCAGTCGTGTGTGGATATACACCAGTCGTGTGTGGATATGCCCCAGTCGTGTGTGGATATACCCCAGTCGTGTGTGGATATGCCCAAGTCGTGTGCGGATATACCCCAGTCGTGTGTGGATATACCCCAGTCGTGTGTGCATATACCCCAGTCGTGTGCGGATATGTCCCAGTCGTGTGCGGATATACCCCAGTCGTGTGCGGATATACCCCAGTCGTGTGTGGATATGTCCCAGTCGTGTGTGGATATACCCCAGTCGTGTGTGAATATGTCCCAGTCGTGTGCGGATATGTCCCAGTCGTGTGCGGATATGTCCCAGTCGTGTGCGGATATACCCCAGTCGTGTGCGGATATGTCCCAGTCTTGTGCGGATATGTCCCAGTCGTGTGCGGATATGTCCCAGTCGTGTGCGGATATACCCCAGTCGTGTGTGGATATGCCCCAGTCGTGTGCGGATATACCCCAGTCGTGTGTGGATATGCCCCAGTCGTGTGTGGATATACCCCAGTCGTGTGTGGATATGTCCCAGTCGTGTGCGGATATACCCCAGTCGTGTGTGGATATGCCCCAGTCGTGTGCGGATATACCCCAGTCGTGTGTGGATATGCCCCAGTCGTGTGCGGATATACCCCAGTCGTGTGTGGATATGTCCCAGTCGTGTGCGGATATACCCCAGTCGTGTGTGGATATGCCCCTGTCGTGTGCGGATATACCCCAGTCGTGTGTGGATATGCCCCAGTCGTGTGTGGATATACCCCAGTCGTGTGCGGATATGTCCCAGTCGTGTGCGGATATGTCCCAGTCGTGTGCGGATATGTCCCAGTCGTGTGTGGATATACCCCAGTCGTGTGTGGATATGTCCCAGTCGTGTGTGGATATACCCCATTCGTGTGTGGATATGTCCCAGTCTTGTGTGGATATGTCCCAGTCGTGTGTGGATTTGTCCCAGTCGTGTGTGGATATGTCCCAGTCGTGTGTGGATATGTCCCAGTCGTGTGCGGATATGTCCCAGTCGTGTGCGGATATGTTCCAGTCTTGTGTGGATATGTCCCAGTCGTGCGTGGATTTGTCCCAGTCGTGTGTGGATATGTCCCAGTCGTGTGTGGATATGTCCCAGTCGTGTGCAGATATGTTCCAGTCGTGTGCGGATATGTCCCAGTCGTTTGGGGATATGTCCCAGTCGTGTGCGGATATGTCCCAGTCGTGTGCGGATATGTTCCAGTCGTGTGCGGATATGTCCCAGTCGTTTGTGGATATGTCCCAGTCGTGTGCGGATATACCCCAGTCGTTTGTGGATATGCCCTAGTACAGTAAGTACATTTACAATGCGTGACCTTGTAGAAAATGTATACAACAGCTAGCTAGCTTTTTATTAGCACTGTAGCTGAGACAGGCCAATATCGCGCATTGACTTCACCAGATATCGCCAAATTTAGGCAATGTTATTATATAAACTACAGCTGATTGTATCAATATTATTTATAACATGGGCGCATTCGACCCCCCAAGTAATACATATGGATATACACAGCAAGATATGTTCTGTAGCCTGAAATTGCAGATCGTATTCTGCTCTGCAGCAAGTGACTGTAATGCGTGATATGTTTGCACATACCTGTTCGGTTATGCCCAAATACCCTGGGGTATAACCGCACACCAGTGATCAATGTATATTGATTACATATACGTTTTTCTGAATGGAGTTGAAGTTTGATAATTGGTAATAGTAAACTACTAAATATACAGATTAGCACGGCGAAATTGTACCCTTCTGGCATAAACAGTTCACTAGTTATGGCACATTATACCTTAGGTGTGCGGACATGCACCGCCTTTCCTATATCATATATGTACAGCACGGACCTAGTTTTAATGTACCCTGGTACTAGGATGTTGCGGTTCCACAGAATTGAGTACATGTTTCAATTACCCAGTCGCTATGTAATAACGCAGCTATAGCAGCTAGGGAAAATTATTGCAATACGTATACATGTACTACAAAAAGAGTACAGTAACATTAAAAATCACTGGGAAACTTGTACTATGATGACCATGTGTACAAAGAATCAGCCATGATATTTGTATTAATAGATAAACGCAAACCCTTTGCAACAATAACAGTC
The DNA here is from genome assembly GCA_033239005.1 of Lamellibrachia satsuma. Classification (NCBI taxonomy): domain Eukaryota; kingdom Metazoa; phylum Annelida; class Polychaeta; order Sabellida; family Siboglinidae; genus Lamellibrachia; species Lamellibrachia satsuma. Next base: position 11,689,825 of record BSQZ01000007.1, on the reverse strand, counting down.
ATATAATCATAAGCCTAGAAGACATAATAATGATAACGTTTCGGTAATAAGTGTTTACGAGTCTAACATATATACAGAAAGAGTTTCTACCCTCTCCTTCACTGAGGCGGAATGTTAGTGCTAAATGCATATTCTTTTTGACGAGTGAACTGGTGGATGATGCGTTCTGCAGCCAGCTGCATGTCCTCGTGGATATGCATAAGGACCAGCTCAGACAAGCTTTCAGTTGTCACGATGTAACGGAGATAATTCTTGTGACACTGAATGACCGCTTTGTTGAGGAAGTCAAGACAGACGCCAGCAGTGTCACGACTGCTGTATACATGTTAGAGTACAGGACAGGTTTGAATTCCTGTATCGTGTCATCGATTGTTTTGGGTCTCTCAGCCACATTCACCACCTCCCATCTTGCCTTCGCAGACCACTTGGCATGTCGTCTAGAAATACTTCGTACAGCTGGACAATTCTCTCAGGAGTCGGATTCACCCGCTGTCGTTGTGTGGGGTACAGGGCCGGTGATTCATCCGCTGTCGTGGTGTGGGGTACAGGGCCGGTGATTCACCCGCTGTCGTGGTGTTGGGTACAGGGCCGGTGATTCACCCGCTGTCGTGGTGTGGGGTACAGGGCCACATAACGATTCTTAGCTACTAAAAGACGTGTGTCAATTTCCTACAGCAGGCAATACACAGGCGGCAGATACATTGCCCTCGTGCAGTACTGGCTGGGCGTGTCAGTCACGTCAGTGCGCACGTTCTCTCGGACGGTGCCTCTGTCAACCTCAATATCATATATTTCCGCTGGCTCTACAGCAATGCCAAAGAATGCATTCCAAAATTCTAGGTCGGCCCTTTCCTGCTGCAGCTGGACGATTGTGGTGGTTTCGTCTTAGAGGTTGCAAGTTTTGGTCTGTAGGAATGTGGTCAGATGAAGCAGACTTTGGAGGACACGCTCAATGGTCATTGGTGTTATGATAATAATAATAATACTATGTAAAATACTTCTATTGCGCAAAGATCCACGGGAGACCCAAGTTCGGCAGCGCACCAACACAAAAGGGGTTAAGTAGTTTATAATCGATAAGCAGTTCCAGTTGTAAACAGTTGGATTGGTACGCTGGGGAGTTATCGAGGATAAGCAAGTTTAAACAGGTGGGTTTTAGTTTACAGCGAAATGTTGTTATAGATCCTACACACTTAACACTAGCAAGGAGTGAGTTCCACAGAGTCGGTGCAGTAACTGAAAAACACTGGGAACAAAAAGTAGATTAGAATTAGATGATCGAAGCTGTTTGGGCTGTCTTGCAGGAGTGAGCAGTGAATATAAATATGCTGGTTGCTTGGATGATAGTGCTTGATAGGTAATTGTGCAGATCTTAAAAATAATGTTGTATTGGACAGGGAGCCCATGCAATGATTCAAAAAGTGGTACTGAGTGAGAGAAACGAGGAGACGGTAAATACCCTTGCCAAACAATTTTGCATACGTTGAAGTTTCAAGATATCGTTGAGAGCAATATTATGATAAAGGGAATTACAACAGTCAAGTCTACTGCTAACACGAGCAGTTGCAATAGTTTTGGCGACAGCAAAATAAACATACCGGCGAATACGAAGAAGGTCACGAATATGATAAAGCAGCAACGAATAGTTTGTGAAATATGCTGTCTAAATTTAAATTCCGTACTGAGGCAGCCGTGTGAAATTCTGGCTTATCATAGGTGTCGTGAAAAAACAATCAAGTTTACCTCCCTGCTTTTGTGTACCAATACTAAGAAACCCTGTTTTAGGACGAAGTCAACAATTTTGATGGACACCATGTCTTCTTCCAAACATTCCAGGGCAGTGACTATAGCAGTGAATGCACATGACAGGTTTGAATTCCTGTATGTTGGACTGTGTCTATCATATTTCTGATTAGTTGCTCATTACTGGCATACACGGTAGTCGAGTTAGCATTGTGTCCACTGCAGTGAGTGTAGATGGCGCCGAGTATCAACTCTCTGATCCGTGCTTGCACTCCACGATGGATGCCAGCCAGATTACGAATAGACCATTCAATTTCTGGGGCGGGTTCGTTTTAAAAAATATTTTCATAGCCACTGAATGGAAATTTTATTTGCCATATTGATGTGGGAGAGAGAGAATAGAGAGAGACAGGGAGGGAGACAGAGAGAGAGAGAGAGAGAGAGAGAGAGAGAGAGAGAGAGAGAGAGAGACAGACAGACAGACAGACAGACAGAGAGAGACAGAGAGAAAGAGAGAGAAAGAAAGAAATATAGAAAGAGAGAAAGAGAAAAAGAGAGATAGAGAGAGACAGGGAGGGAGAC
>BSQZ01000007.1:11615000-11685000 GCA_033239005.1 Lamellibrachia satsuma | reverse complement strand
GACTCATAGTTTGAAAGGCTTTTCAAGTTATGCCAAAAATTACATGCTACAAAAATATAATGACACATGCTCTTTCCTTAATTGCTATATATGCCAACTAAATTAAATAAATTATGAATGAGCATAACACAGTTCATGCAATCACAATTAAACTTTAAAATTTGTATACTTGCACACAGGCTTATATGCGTACATGCGAAAACAACACATAAAACACACCAGTACAACACACCATCACACACTTAAATTTATTATATGTAAGACACAGACAAAAAGCCAAACATGCATTCTACTTTTTAATGTAGAAATATAGGTATAGGGAATATATGTTTATTGTTATTTTTTATTTTGGGTGGCTCCTACGATAGCGACCAGTGTTGGTCTTAGTAGGGGTCTCCAGTTCCACAGCAAATATGTTTTTCTTTTTTTGGATGTTGTTGCATAATGTATTACTTTTACTGATGATTTATTAGTTGTTATTATATATTGTACAGTTCTGTATGTGTATGTATCATATGAATTTACATAATTCATATTGCCACTCAATATAATTTATCTACGTTTTTCTGCTGTTTTGGGACAAATAAAATTGATCCTTATCCTTATCACAGACAACTGAGAGGATATCCCCTGATTGTGACCAAGATGTCGCACAGAACATAAGCGTTTGATTAACTCTCTAAGTATCTAACTAAGTTTGCCAGGAAGTTATGGCGGATACGATTTAACAACAATGTGAACGAAAATTGAATTACTTAAAGGGATGCGCATTAAAGCATGTAGGCTTACTAGAAGTAGTTTGAGCATGCAACGATAAAGATGCATCCAGATTAAATTGGAAGCCAGAGCCTCCCAGTCTAGACGGGAACACTGGCGTGTTTGTTGACAACATTAATTCGAAATGCCAACCAAAACGAGGTATCACTGTGAGGCCGCGAGTCAGAGGAACACGAACCTTTCTCGTTTCCTCACTGTTACGAGGTCGTAGTTGGCCTCCTCCTCTGATATTGTGCTGCAGATACTGGCTCGAGACGACAGCGCCGTGTGGACTTTCATCTTCGATCTCTGCCGCCATTTTGTTAGTTTCGCATTGCTATCGAAATAAACGAAAATCGAAAACGTTAACTGTGCGTACATGACACAAACTAAGCATTAGTTGCAAATTAACAGTTACTACACATGTTACACATCATGCATACACATATTCGGAGTAGCGTCAACAACAGAGGCTACAAAGGGTATATGCTATTGTTTTGACCAGACCAGAACGTAGGCCAATAACATATGCACTCCGCTATATTTCAATCATAAAAGACTCCCATATGTATTACAGCCTATTAATCGTAAGTAACACTGGTGGATGTGTTTGAGTACACGTTGGCACAAATAACGAAGAGAAGGAGGGTAAAACTACCATAGTTAGGAAATGCAGGAAGTGGTCAGAACACTAGAGCAGACGCAGGTTGAGCAGGTAATACTGTCAGGGATTTTACCAGTAATAGGAAGGAGGGGTCAGAGATATCGAAATTGCCGGGGGATGGCAATTAATATGCTAGTTCAGAAGCTATGTAGAGAAGAGGAAGTTGGATTTGTGGGGAAGTTTTGTTGGAAGGGCTGATATGTATAAGAAGGATAGGCTTCAGCTAAGTGAAAAGGGGCAGCAGTATTTGCGGATGGACTCACAGCAGCAGTAGACAGTGGCATGGGTAGCATAACAAATATTTTTGGTAGTAAACATTTTAAAACAAGAAGCGCAGGGGGGTTACTTAGAGACGCCCCAAGCAGGAGAAACTTCCACAAAGGTAAATATAAAGATATGAGAAAATACTTAGGATAGCTGGATTGGAATAACATGCTGATGAATAAGAATGCTGGAACATTCTAAAATATGAAACTGAGAGTATCATCGATAAATTTAATCCCTTGAAAAAACAAGGAAAACAGTCTAGAAAGAAACACTTGTCAAAAGAAGCTATAAGAAAAACTTTGTTCAAGCAAACTATGTGGAGGGTTTATAGGCGTACCAGAAAGGATGAAGACTATGCAAATTACAAAGAGGCACTTAATGCAGCTACAACTGAAATTAGACAATCTAAAAGAAGCTATGAAAAAAAACTTGCATGTGATATAAAAAATGACAGCAAGAGTTTTTATGCATATGTCAGGAGTAAACAAAACGTACAAGACAAGGTCGAACATCTAGAATATTGTGCTGGTAATATAATATCACAGGGGGTTTAATTACCTAAATGTTTACTTCAATTCAGTGTTTACGAGAGAGAATATTAGTTCAGTACGAGTTCCAGATGCTAAATTTCAGGAGGCTAAATCGGATTATTTATGGCAGTTAATTGTAACTCCAGAAATGGTAGCTAAGAAAATAAAGGCAATGAAAGATAATAAATCACCGGGAGTGGATGGAATTTCTCCAAAACTATTAATGGAAACAGCAGAACAAATCAGTATACCACTTGCAAGAGTGTACAACGTATCATTAACAGAGGGAGTTGTTACTTTTGAATGGAAAGAAGCAAACATCACACCATTATTTAAAAAGGGTTCGAGAAATAAATCCGAGAATTACAGACCAGTGAGTTTAACGTCAGTGATTTGTAAATTACTAGAAAGGATAATTAAAGACCACATGGTGGACTTCCTTTTTAGGCATAAATTATTAAATTCATCTCAACATGGATTCCATTCTTGCTTAACAAATATGTTATGCTTTTTGGAAGAAATCACTAAGTGGATAGACGTTGGATCGCCAGTAAATATTATCTACTAGATTTTCATAAAGCTTTTGACAAAGGGCCACATCAAAGATTACTACTTAACTTAAAAGCCCATGGTATCGAGGATGGTTTAATTGACTATATAGAACAATGGCTGACTGACGGAAGACAACGTGCTGTAGTAGATGGAGAAGTTTCAAACTGGAAATCTGTTTTGAGTGGGGTACCACAAGAATCAGTATTAGGACCTTTATTATTCTTATTATATATCAATGACTTGGACGAAAATATAACAAGTAACGTACTCAAATTTGCAGATGACACAACACATTTTAGAAACGTTAACACGGATGGTGATCAACAACATTTACAAAACGATCTAGACAGGTTAGTGAAATGGTCTGAGAAATGGCAGATGTTGTTAAATTTTGGGAAATGTAAATGCCTACACACAGGACATAAGAACTTGGATGTAAACTATAAGAAGGGAGATGCCGTTCTGGGTACTACTCTAAAAGAAAAGGACTTAGGAGTTACAATAAGTGCTGATGTGAAAGTTTCAGAGCAGTTTGGTATTGCAGCGTCAAAGGGTAATCAAATTCTTGGGTTGATTAGGAGAAGCATAACTTATAAGGATAAAAAGCTAATTATACCTCTGTATAAAGCAGTAGTTAGGTCTTATTTAGAATGCTGTATACAAGTGTGGAGACCATATCGTAAGAACGATATAGATACACTTGAACGCATACAGAGGAGAGCAACTAAAATTATTCCAGAACTGAGAGACCTTAGTTATGAAGAACGCCGGACATAATGTGGTTTAACAACTCTAGAGACAAGGAGGTTAAAAGGAGATCAGATTGAAGTTTTTAAGATATTGAATGGATATGAAAATATTGATAGAAATATGTTTTTCACTCTCAACAAAGATAGCAGAACTAGAGGACATGAGGTAAAGTTGGTAAAGGATCAGTGTAGGTTTGATATCAGGAAGTACTCACAGAGGACAGTAAATGAATGGAACAAATTATCTACGGGTTGTATAACCGTTAGTAGTGTAAATATGTTTTCAAAAAATAAGTTGGTCACATATCTCACAAAGGCGGGTTACACGTAGACGAACACTGATGGACTCTCGACTTGTCACTTGCCAGCTGGGCATCTTCGAATGTTTTTTTTAATAAACGTCCGAAGCATTCATTTTGTTTCTGACTGACGTTGCAATAACATACCCATGAGAAACACACACACGCACACACGCACACACGCACACGCAAACGCGCACGCGCACGCGCACGCACACGCACGCACACACGCACACACGCACACACAAACACACACAAACACACACGCACACATACCACGTACCTGACGCGCTGTTCTCGTTGTTCGATGCAGTGGTGTGCACACACGCAGCAGCAAAGGACAAGGGCGAGAACGAACAAGATGCCCGCTCCGACGCCGGCACCAATGGCCGCCCCGGACACACCGTCGTCCCCGAACTGCATCGACTCTTGTCCTCAGACGCCTGCGAGGAGCGCATTACAGAGTTCAACCAACAGTTGATTTTCCAATCTGTGGCCATGTTAACGTTTTGCGCAATTATAAGAAAACGTGACCATCAAACATTCTGAAACTTTTCACAAGCCAATGTCATCATCTCGTTGACATGCTGGCCAAGTTTAGTCACAATTAGACATGTCCAGCTCTTGTAAAATGTCTGCACGTACTATAACCGTCAATGCTTTACTAAGCACACGTGTCTATTGACAAAAAATGCCAAATGTCCTTCCGCCTATTAAAATTTAAAAAAATCCACAATTTCACTCTCAACAGCTTCTGCCAACAAACCTGGCAATGTCCCTACTCAGATGCACTTATGTCAGATCATATTTTTCAAATGTCATATATCTAAATTTATGGCACCCTACATTCGTAACACACCAGGCATTTTAATTGAGGCCTGGTCTCTACAACAGGTCAGGTGTACCACAAACAGTGCGTACTAGAGGCAATGTATCATTTAAAAAAACGCGTATAGTCCGACATATAATACGCACTACCGCAGACATTAAGCACTAGACGCGATGCAGCACAAAGATAGTGTTTCAAATGGAATGTATCAGTATCAGTATAAGCTAAAGGGATTAGTACTAAACCAATATTATATTATGTATGAATTACAAAGTATGTATTATATGTTTACCCCCATTTAAATTTAACAACCAAAATGACCTGATATATTATTATCATACCGTTTGTATATGTACACTTTAATTTCAGGCAACAATTCGTTCATATAAGCGAAAACCACGGGGGAGGGAGCTATGGACCGTGTTGCCCCAGGCACAGGACCGTGTTGCCCCAGGCACAGGACCGTGTTGCCCCAGGCACAGGACCGTCTTGCCACAGGCACAGGACCGTCTTGCCACAGGCACAGGACCGTCTTGCCCCAAGCACAGGACCGTCTTGCCCCAGGCACAGGACCGTCTTGCCCCAGGCACAGGACCGTCTTGCCCCAGGCACAGGACCGTCTTGCCCCAAGTATGGGACAAAACAGCTTTTTTGGATACTCTATTTTTCAAATGCAATTCAGCTAGGTTGTTTATTTACTGAAAATAGTTTCCCAATGCGTAACACACATATCTGTCCATAATGCGTAACACATTCAAGACATGTTAAAGTAGTTTAATGGTTCCCAATTTAAAAGTTTTCCTTGGGGGGGCGCACCTCCAGGTTTCCCTAATTCTGCAACTTGGTACACCACACTGGGCATGCATATTACAAGTCTCACTACACTTACATATACAGTAACAAGATCACTCTGGCTAATAACCGCTTATTTTAACTAATACAACTTATATAATCTTTTCGCAGTTTTTTTCACAATATTCTCCTCGTGCTTATTCCATGTTAGATCGTGAGAACTTGTAACATCAAGAAGCTTAGCATGGTGTACTTTATCTACACCCATCCCGTCTATCTTTATCTACACCCATCCCGTCTATCTTTATCTACACCCATCCCGTCTATCTTTATCTACACCCATCCTGTCTATCATTATATTCGTATGTTATTTCGAAAATTCCCATGTTGTGCATAACTGATGATAACTGATCATTTCTTCCGATTTTCATGAATTGATTTTTATATATTTGTGAATTGGTTGAAATGAAAGATTGTAACAACGACACTGTCTTTAATAAGGAAGAATGTAATGCTGTGATTTCATATCTCAGCACAATATAATTTGTTTTCTAGCTGCCAATTCTAACTTACAATTTGTTTAATATGGATCTTGAGTCCGAATAAAGATGATAATAATAATATAATTTCGCACCGTCATCCTAGCGGCGATGCCAACTGATTCCTGGATTACAGAAACAACTGTTCTATCACACACTTAGAAGAACGTACTGTTGTTCACTTGTATAACGGAACGGAAGGTGTTTATAAATCGTTGATGTCAACTACAAAACATTTGGGTTATATGCAAAAATAGTGACAATTTCTCACAATCCTAGAAACGTTGTACCACAATGGATCACAAAAAGCATATTAGAAACAATGTACCATTCAATATGCGCGATAGAAGCATTATATTAATTATTATTAAAACAACAGAATAAGTGCAGCTTAAATTAGCATTCTGAAGCATTATACTACAAACTACACATTACATGCAATTAGTGTACTACATGAAACACAACATAAACAGAGCACAGTACAAACAATACACCATTCTAGAGTCAATGTACGACAGGGTGTACATGTACTTGCGGCAATGAACCAACAGCACTAGTTGGATATACGTAGATTTAACAAGCTCCACCCAAGGCAACAAGCTCTAGGTGGAAGTGGGCAAGGACGTCATTGGCTTAACAAAAGTCCACAAATGTGTCATATTATGTATGATAATTATGTGTAGCCGGCCCTTATCGGATATTATGTCAACGTTATTTTTAAACACATTCACGCTGGTAGCATTAACACAATCAGTAGCTAATCCAATTCATTTATTGTCCTAAGTGATATCCGCCTGTTCTTTCTCTTCCTATCGCAACTTTGTACCAACTATTTTAAAACAATCATTAAGTTTGACGTGTACATAACTAGGCACGACATATTGCGCTGTAATTTCTAATAAGAATGAAGGCTGATGTTCGTCTGTAATGTAGAACATACGCAGTAACTTCATGGATCGAAATCGTTATCGACTGCATGTGTATTTGAATCTATGTATGTTTGTGCCTGTGCACACACATGTATCCACGCTGTCGAGATATATTCACTCGGATGTTCCTAACGATGTAACCGAAGCGGTCCTCAGTTCGTTTAAGGCGTGGTCCGTTATTTCGGTCATAGCTTCGTCTCGAAAACCGTAGATTCCACACTCGCCAGCTGCTAATCGTCTCATACAGCGTTACTCGCAAACTGTGCCAACTTCCAGACACATATAGTCGAACAGTCCGGCGACTTACCTTGTAGGTTTCGTCCCATCATCGCCATCTTGTGTGGCGTCGTTGTGCAAGATGTAGGCGCGGTGTGAAGCGATGAAACGTGATCAGCATCGCTGTCATATTCATGTACGATAAATCCACTCAGCGACACGGACCAGTTCACACATGTAGCTGTAAATAAATCACCTTAAGCGGATTGACATACCTGTATGCGTACGTTCAGGCGTACGTTCGTGCGCGTGCATGTGATCGGTACATAACTCAGTGGCCGTGGATCGAAGATTACTATATATCATGCGGTGCATCCTGCGCATGTCCGCGCGTTTGTAAGCCTACTTATAGCAAAGAGCACACACCCTTGTACAGCCGTTTGGTTGCAGGTTTAATTAGAAAGGAACACAATGCGACGAAGAAGATATGCAAGCTGCCGGCGGATGGAGAACGCAGTTTAATTTGTAGCGTTTTTAGAAACCAACCCAAAAATCCCGAGATGAGTGTGTACGTCCGAACCCCCCCCCTCAAAACCCACAGGACCGGCTGAGACAAGTTCTTATGAACAAACAATGAGAGACGAATACTTGCCATGTCGTGTCATGCGGCTACAACTGGATATACATAAATCACTCATTCAGAGGTTACACCAAAATAAGTTTAATAAGATGTACGTAAAAACGTCGGCATATTGTAAGGCGCACTAAGTGCATGGAACGCGACTGCGTCAAGAGTCCAGATTAACACAACACTAATACGTTAGATGGCGCTACTACTATAACACTCATTAACTTCAGGTGCGCATTTTCTGACGTTCTCTTCACCTTATTCGCTCTACGTCACTTTGAGGCGGTGTCACAATCACGACTATAGCACATAAGTTGTACAGAGGTCGGAGCCAGATTCAAGGGAAGCGAAGAGACACTATTAGCGGTTAATTAGATGGATTATGATTGATTTTGTGGGAGGGCCCTTTTGTGGGGGCCTGGTACGAATGTGCCACTTGTACCATAGTTAACCCGGCAATAAATGTGCATCTTGTTAATTCGCCAATACCAGATGGCGGCACTGTACGATGTGTCTGTTTCGCTTTTGTGCAGCGACACTTGTTATCTGCACACGCACGCACGCACGCACGCACGCACGCACGCACGCACGCACGCACGCACGCACGCACGCACGCACACTCGTGGTTTTCATATGAAATAGCTCAACATTTAAAATTCTAACTATGCCTCTGACTCGAGATCTGTATCAGAAGTAAAAAAGTCTAGCTAGAAACACTCTTCTTATAATGTGTACTTGTATTAATCAAAATGGGGTTCAGTTGAATATTGGCACGAAATTTTTGCATTTATAAAAAAGAATAAAAATAGACATTTTTTATTTTTCCTTTGCTGAGAGTTCCTTAGACGAGTGTCATTTGATAATGCAGTTGGTATCCTTTACTGCCGGGTCAGAATTTGGTTGAAAGAGTAAATTTGGGGGTACAAAACAATAACATTTATATGAAATTTGTGATTTATCAACAACAGTTTCGAACGAACCCCGTTTTCTACCAGAAGTACAGAAACAATCTTTGTAGCCGGAAACACACTTCTTATTATATGTACTTTTATTCAACAAAATTATGTTTCAGTAGATGCTCAATGTTGGCACTAAACTTGTTCATTTATGCTCAAAAGTATAATAATAGTTATTTTCATTCACTATATGAATGAAAATATGCATGAACCCAGAATCTGGGTGCAAACATAATTTCCGTCACAATGAAAAGCGCACACTGCATCCAGGCGAAGATGTGGTGACAAACGGTGGCGCCACATCGCGGAGCCTGGATAATCGAGGCTATCACGTTGCAGCATCGGCGCATGCGTAAGGTTCAACAATAGGTGATGACGTCATTTAACGCGGCGATCTTGTCATGTGGTCCGTTGGCTACGACCTACTTCTATAGCAACCATCTGTACGTTCGATGTTTGAGTGGTCAGACGTGTTTCTTCGAAGTTTTGGTCAACCAACAGAGCTCACACCACCTCCTTTCACATAAATGGCTTGGTGGTCGGGTGGCCGGCTTGTAGATTCCTTTCCTAGGTACCATAGGAAGTCCCATTTTTGAAAAGAGGTTAAACTGCATTTCAATGTATAAAGCACTAGTGTCATTCATAATTCCATGCAAGGTCTCAATTTGCAACTATATAATACTAAAGAATTTTAAGCATTCATTAACCGGAATTACAATTTATAATCAGTCTTTATTAATAATAAAATTAATAATCTGGGTTTTGTATGAATATTTTTATTATGTCCAAGCCCAGCCCTAGCCCGGCCCGGCCCGGCCCGGCCCGCTCACACTAGGCCCAGGCCCGGCCCAAGGCCGGTGTGCTTACATTTTTTTCAGCCCAGGCCCGGCTCGGGCCTGCAGCATGTAGGCCCAGGCCCGGCCCGCAGGCTGCATGCTGGGCCGGGCTTGGACCCAAAGCCATGCCCGTGCAGAGCAGTAATAGTTATATATGTGTCGTTATCCGTGGATGGTGTTGGTGCATGAGGTGAAGTGTGTAGTCCCGCACTGGAGGTGGAAGGGTGTGGTGCTTCCATCTCCTCTTCGTACGTATCAGTTGCATCTAGTGGGTTGTAACGGCAATGCATATTAAAACAAATCTGGACCATTAACCAACGCTTCGTCAAAGAGCATCTCATTGTCGACCACTGATGTGAACAAAACGTCTTCGTCGATTTGGTAATGTGTAATGTCGTCTTATGAACTTCCACATGGGTTCTGTTCTGCAGAATCAGACGTAAATGTTACACATGGTAGCTGTGTGTTTGCTGGTTCAATTGCTGAATTTTGTAAAGAGGTCACATTCCGTTTTTAGGTGTTCTTTTCGCGGGAAGGTACTCCCATTATGTCTGGCAAACTGTCCTCTGCTGTTGTCTCCTTCTTGACAGAGGATATGTAAAAGCGGACATAATCTCCCAGTGTTGTCATCTCGTATATGTCCCCCACGGTTACGCCATCATACATTGTACTTTTCTTATAGTCCAACACTATAGGCAGTCAAAGTCTTCCAGTCTTCCTTTTGTTGATCATCCCGGGTAAAACAGGGTTTTCCTTCTGGTACGTACTTGTTGTCAGCGTATTTAGTTTGGTACGACAATCTTCCGTGTTCCACCGCCGCTCGACGTGCGCAGGACCTTTCGGTACGACATCTGTCCTAGCTCAATCCTACGGGTATTCTTGGCAGCATTTCCTTGATCCCTTCTCCCCGCAGTGTGCCTACTTTCTTCAAGGCGTTGCCTTCGGTTTAGTCAACTTCACCTGATGCCATTTGCATTTTGTGCTTCAATATAGCAAATAGGTCATCCTTTCTGGCGCGACTACTGAGCGCTTCCCCTGTCAGGTCTTTTATAAACTGTTGCGTCATAATTCGGTCGCCTAGGATAGGCAGGTAAAGATCAAGAACTGCGTCATCCGTGCTCCTTTATTTATCTGAAACAAAATGAAAAGTAACGAACATATAAACCATGTCAATTCCAGCTAGGTGGCATTGTTTCACACCTCGGTATTTATGTACATTGAGTCTTGGGAAACGTTAGCTCAATCAACCAGTTAGTAATACCTAACCATAACCCAGTATCTAACCCAAACCCTAACTTTAACAGGTTGATTGAACTAAAATATATGGCAATCGGACGCCAATTTTTGCGGACGCCAATAAGTCGCTGACAACTGACATTGTTGACCCAGTTTGACGATGATACGCAAAGTTTAGGTTTCGCTATATTTTCACGATCTAACGATCGAAATATATTCTTTCGACGATTTCAACAAAAGTACACACTTTTTTAAGCAGATTGCGGATATTACTTAACACACACTACATATTTGGACATCAAAGAACCGGACTTGCGATGGATTAAATCGGTTGATTAAAGACCTTTAGATTATCTAAAATTTATGGCCATGTTTGAAGTTATTTTCTCCATACAACAAATGAACACGAAAACATGCCAATCGGTGTTAGCTCAACGGACATGTCGACCCGTTCTTGAGTTGCATGCATGCGTGCATGCTTGTTCTAGAGGCTTCAGTATGTACGTACGTAAGTACGTATGTACGCAGGCACGCAGGCACGCAGATACGCACACGAATTGGAAAAAAAAACGTTTCACAGAAAAGTAAAATTAAATACAATAAATGTAAGGATGCAAATTGTAGTCAAGAATTTGTATAATGTATAAAGTGATAAAATAGTCCCTTGCATGAAAAAAGTATATGATGAAAGGGTAGAAAGACAAAAGGAAGACCGACACGGAACTGGGAGGAGTCGTGAAGATAGATGTGACGGAAGTGGGAGGGGAGTGTAGAACGAGGGAGAGATGGGGGATGGATGTAATATTCCTGCAAGATTTATTTTTGAATAGTAAATAAGAATATTAATAATAGTAAAAACGTCTATAGCGCCTATGTCCTCACGAACCTGAGCTCAGAGGCGCAACCAACGAGAATCATTAAACATCATTATGGACAAGGACGCGCAAAGATCACCATCTCGTGTTATGACTGGTTGTGATGAGAGCACAGAAATTTGTTAAGGGATGAGGTGGGGGTCTCAAAAAGACATAACATAGCTTACTTTATATATAGTATGTTACTACGACGTCTAAGCACGGATGTCATTGTAAAACGCTACGTTACGTTCGCGCGTGGAAGTTATGGTAAAACGTTCCGAAATGTCCACGCACGGACGTCAATGTAAAAAAGATGATGTCAAATAAACGAAGACAAATTTTATATTACTATGAAGAACATCATATAATCTTATAACCTTTCCAGTGAACAAGCGTTAATCATGGCGTTTCTACGGAGGGCGGGGGGGGGCGAGCTTTGTCACCCATTAGTTTACATTGCTATCGTGTGGTGGAGCAACATGTCACATTGGGGAAAAGGAAAAAATTAAGCCGAGGGGGGTAATGGCCAAATGCCCCCACAAATATGCGAATTTAGTAAATTGGGACCAGCAACTTGACCTTTTAATGTTTTAAAATTTCGACTTATTTTTTCCTTCTACACATGGCAGCAATTTAGTTGTAACTCCAGAATTGGTAGCTAAGAAAATAAAGGCAATGAAGGATAACAAATCACCGGGAGTGGATGGGATTCCTCCAAAATTACTAATGGAAACAGTAGAACAAATCAGTATATCACTTGCAAGAGTATTCAACTTGTCATTAAAAGAGGGAGTTGTTCCGTTTGAATGGAAAGAAGCAAACATCATACCATTATTTAAAAAGGATTCGAGAAATAAGTCAGAGAATTACAGACCAGTGAGTTTAACGTCAGTGATTTGTAAATTATTAGAAAGGTTAATTAAAGACCATATGGTGGACTTCCTTGTTAAGCATAAATTATTAAATTTATCTCAACATGGATTCCTTAAAGCGAGGTCATGCTTAACAAATATGTTATGTTTTTTGGAAGAAATCACTAAGTGGATAGACATGGGATCGCCAGTAGATATTATCTACTTAGATTTTCAGAAAGGTTTTGACAAAGTGCCACTTCAAAGATTACTACTTAAATTAAAAGCCCATGGTATCGGGGATCGCATAACTGACTGGATAGAACAATGGCTGACTGACAGAAGACAACGAGTTGTAGTAGATGGAGAAGTTTCAAATTGGAAATAGGTTTTGAGTGGGGTACCTCAATGATCGGTATTAGGACCTATATTATTCTTAATTTATATCAATGACTTGGACGACAGTATAACAAGTAACGTACT
This sequence comes from Lamellibrachia satsuma, assembly GCA_033239005.1. Taxonomy (NCBI): domain Eukaryota; kingdom Metazoa; phylum Annelida; class Polychaeta; order Sabellida; family Siboglinidae; genus Lamellibrachia; species Lamellibrachia satsuma. The sequence continues at coordinate 11,672,031 of BSQZ01000007.1, read as the reverse complement.
GAAATTTGCGGATGACACAAAACTGTTTAGAAAGGTTAATACTGATAGTGATAAACAACATTTACAAAACGATCTAGACAGATTAGTGAAATGGTCTGAGAAATGGCAGATGCTGTTCAATTTTGGGAAATGTAAATGCCTACATACAGGACATGGGAACTTGAATGTAAACTATAAAATGGGAGATACTGTTCTGGGTACTACTGTAAAAGAAAAGGACTTAGGAGTTACAATAAGCGCTGATATGAAAGTTTCAGAACAGTGTGGTATTGCTGTTAATTATACCTCTTTATAAAGCAATAGTTAGACCTCATTTAGAATACTGTATACAAGCATGGAGACCATATCGTAAGAAGGATATAGATACGCTTGAACGCATACAAAGGAGAGCAACTAAAATGATTCCAGAACTTAGAGACCTTAGTTATGAAGAACGCCTGAAAGAATGTTGTTTAACAACTGTAGAGACAAGGAGGTTAAGAGGAGATCAGATTGAAGTTTTTAAGATATTGAATGGGTATGAAAGTATTGATAGAAATATGTTTTTCTCACTCAATAAGGATAGCAGAACTAGAGGACATGAGGTAAAATTAGTAAAGGATCAATGTAGATTGGACATCAGGAAGCACTCGTTCTCACAGAGGACAATAAATGAATGGAACAAATTGTCTACAGATTGTGTAACTGCTAGCAGCGTGAATATGTTTAAAAACAAGGTTGACACATATCTCAGGAGGGCGGGTTATAAGTAGATGAACATTATTGGACTGTCGATAAGCCAATGGCTTCCTTGTCCACTTGCCCTCTGGGCCTTTGGCTTGGATGGCAAATCTTGTTAAATCTTGTTAAATACGTACGCTTCCGTAGGTAAAACATTGAACTTCTGATATAAGCTTAGTTGCTCATGTTTGTATTCTTTTTAGCTTGTCAGTGTTCTTATAATTTGGCCTCTTCAAAATTTGAGCAACTACTTCAGTATCTATAGTGGCTAAATTAAGCTAGTCAGCTCGCCTGGGGCTGTGGGCTTGTCATTTGAAACACTTTCAGAAGGGTGTGACTCAAATGCCTAATTAAATGTCAGTTGATATGTCCCGTTCTCATAATTAATTCAGTGGAATAGTATACATGTTTATGCTTTGTGCAAGGTAGTAGTATGACACTGTGCTCGGTAGTAAGCTAAGCAAAAGTAACCCTCTATGCACTGTATTTTAAAAGACAACGCACGGCAATAACGCGCCTGCGCCAAAATGTGGAATGGACACGTACGCGAAGAACACACTAATACATTAATCATTCGGTTCTTTTTTGTTCTTTTTAAACGTAGATACTGCATTTCGCACAATATTATGTTGGTGTTTCAGTATGGTTTATATATGTAACGATTAATTGGTATTTTAAAATTTTATTTTGCTTATGAAAACATGTGCGCTTGTTTTTGTCAAGTTCAACTTACGAAAACTAACCAGAATCAGAATCAGTTTATTATTGGCAACTTTTCAGTTGGATTGTACAAACAGTCACGATAAAATACATACAGCCACGCATGTATAATTCTGTTAAAAAACACAAGAAATTACGTTAAATAATTATTGCACATTGTGTACGTAATAACAGTAATGCAATTAAATAAATTTACATTTATATACATTCACTAACACGAACCGTGACCGCAACCCACTCAGTAGGAGGCAGTTTATATTAAAACTGACAGTATCATTATAATTACATTAATACTGTTCATTGCCTTCCATCCTCTTGCCGATTACATGACAAAGTTATGAAATTTTACCAAAGGTGAAAATTGTGATTTTTCAGCATTTCGAATTTTACTAAGTAATTTAATTGTGGAGTTGTAGTGGATACTAGGTAGGCTTGAACTTGAAAACAGACAAGCAAAAACATTTTATTGAGGAGGCATCTTTAAGTATACATAATTCAGTCTCCAAAAGATCACATTGTAGTAAAGTTAATTGTGTACACCATTTGCCCAGTAGATTTGTAAACACCACTGTCGTACTACTCATGCATAATTATTTATGGCTAAAATAGGTAATTTATCAATGTAAATATGTCAATGGAGGTCAAATAATCAGGTTAGTATTGTAGTTATCAATTACAACCTCTATTGACATGATAGCACCACAATCCATACTTAATTAAAAATAAATATATCATTAACACACGTAATTCAGTAACACGTAAAGTCAGTAATGGGTATTAAGGTCAGTGTGTATAATTATACATTCTACCTTACACTCCTAGCTCGTTCAACTTACTGATCTCAATTCATACATGATTACTTAATTAGGGCATTTTTAGCATAAATAGGTCAACGGTTACTGTAGGTCAAGGAAGTAGGTCATTGCAAGGTCATGTCAAGTTCACACATTATTAGGTCTTAAGGTCTTAAACTTTTTATTCCACCTCAATATCTTCATTACCCCTGCATTACCCCATTAGTACGGATTATACCTTTTGCCCGTGCCCACAAGATATGGACTATATTCCTAGTGTAAAAAATATGATGAGAAAGTGGACACCAGCGTACTTGTAATGTACATATTTATAGTAGTTGTTTCTTACTTTAAGTACTAACACACCCTGATAATGCAATAAGTGTGACAATGAAAACTTACAGTTCATCCTACATGATACACATGTCAAATATACATCTTGCATCAGCATGTGTTTAGCTGTGAACAAGCTTCTGTAAAAATCTGCATAATAGTTTCAGTTAAAAAACCTTGTAAAGAATATTTTCCATATACATAATAATGCTAATGACCTATACATGTCAAACATGCTTAGAAGAAGATGCTGAGTTAAAAAACATTCTCTGTAGGGTATATACTGTATTTTTTTGCTTTTTACCAACCGATCCTTTAACAAGATTTAACAAGATTGCCATGCCAAACAACAAGTTCCAGATGGCAAGTGGACAAGGAAGCCATTGGCTTATCGAGAATCTAACACTTTTATCATCTATGTGTAGCCCGCTAATATCTAGCTGTATAAATGTGCAAAATAAGTGAAAAACAGAACTGCTTACAGCTCTCTTGCAACCAAAATAATGGATGCACTGGTATAAATGACCCCCACCCAGGTTTAGAACATTGAGTACTTCCACTATATGTAAAAAAAATTACATTAACATTAATATTAGTCATTTTTTAGACCAGGTATAATAGTTTGCAGTTGAAAAAACCTTGTAAAAAATATTTTTCATATACGTAATAATACTAATGACCTATACATGTCAAACATGCTTAGAAGTAGAAACTGAGTTTTTTTTATTTCTCTGTAGGGTATATACTGTTTTTTTTCTTTGTACCAACCGCCCATGTAAAAGTGTGCAAAATAAATTAAAAATAGCACTGCTTACAGCTCTCTTGCAACCAAAATAGTGGATGCACTGGTATGAATGACCCCCACACAGGTTGAGAACATTTAGTACTTCCACAATATATCAAAATATTACATTAACATTAATATTAGTCTATTTTTTAGGCCAGGTACGCTTTTTTGATCAAAATTGAAAAAATTTGTTTTGAAAATGTTGAGAGGGGTGTCTTTAAAGTGCTCTAACATGAAAACTAATTACCATACAGCCATACAACTGATACCATGATATATCTTAATAATAGACCTTTCCAATGATGTATAACACTTTGCAGTAACTTAATTATCTCAAAATGGTCCAGCATAGCTAGATATGACATATTATGTCATGCCTTATGGTCTTCTTGTTGACTTTGGTTTGCTTCCTCCCAACAGCCCCTTCTGGGGCTAACATAGGAGTGTGGTGCTCGGTGCTCATGAAAAAGGTGTCTATAAATGTGGGAAATGATAAATTTTGAACAAAATAGTGCAATTTAAAAAGTGGATTAAAATCAGATGTCCTTATAGCCAATATAATTATATAGGCGAATGAGGTGAGCTGGAGCTAGGGGCAAGATAGAAGGTGCTCACAGCTAGTTGGAAGGGGTGAATAGAGGGGAGTCTTATTATTTCAGTGGGGAGTAGATTCAGGCTCTTATGACTCTAGGATAGAAGGAGTATGCATATGTGTTGATGTGTGCTTGAATTTGTATATATTTATCAGGATCGCTGTTTCGTGTATGGGTGCATGGGACTATAAGATGTTTTTGCAGAGAAATATTCACGAGGTTATGTTTAATTTTGTAGAAGAAAGTGAGTTGGTTTTGTAATGTCATTGTTCTAATGTCTGCCAGTCCAGTTTGTGTTGTAGGTGTGTGATGCTTGTTGTACGGCGGTGGTCATTAAGGACAAATCGAGTGGTGCTTCTTTGAATTTTCTGCAGGGTATCAATGTTATTTTGGGTATGTGGACTCCAAGCTGTTGCTGCATATTCTAATTTGGGTCTTACTAACATATCATAGGTTGCCTCGTTTTCTTTTGGTTTGGCTGGATGGAGTGGTCGTTTGAGTAGGCCAAGTGTTTGTGCAGATTTTGATACAGCTAGGTGTGGTCTAGTTTGCGCCTAGTGGCTGCATCTGTCAAAGGCTCTCCTTTTGATGTGGATTATTACAAGTTTTAAGTATTTTACAGAGTTCTCTCTTTGCAGACAGTTTCACGAGTGTGCCAAGATCATATCGGACTGTGTGTATCGGACTGCGTGTATCGGCAAGTGTTTTGTTGTTGTGACTATATTCCGGTGTGTACCTGTTGTTGTGACTATATTCCGGTGTGTACCTGTTTTACCACCATGCTAATGCGGTCAGTCATGACCAAAGCGGCTAGAACAATGTATGCCATGACTACCCTCACTACTGAATGACTGCATTGTCTGCGATCCAGCAGATCATTTCGGTTGGACAATGTAGCCTGGAGAGCTGCCTGCAACGCTGGTGTGGCGTTGCACCAGCCCACCCGTCGGGGGTGTCGTGGAGGAACACGCTTGCGCCGTCCTATTCATACCATTGTGTCAACAAGACCGACACCTTCTGCCAAGCCGCCTTGCGTCAATGGTGCCAATCTCGTCCACATAATGCTCAAAAACTGTGAGGTGAAATCCGATACACATTTGGCTTTGATTAATGCACGATCAATACGAAATAAAGCTACTATTATAAATGAGCACATCGTTGAACACAAATGGGATGTGCTTGCCATCACAGAGACATGGCTAAGTAAGAATGGTGATGATGCGACAATCGCCGAGGTAACTCCGCCAGGATATACTTTCCAACATGTTGCTCGTGCATCTGGTCGTAGCGGTGGAGTTGCAATTGTGCATCGCAACACATACAAGACAAAGTTGAAACTGAAGTTGTCTTTTACGACCATGGACCTACTCCGTCTTCAGATCATTAACCCGCACTGTGTGAAATACAACGTATGGGTTATCTACCACCCCCCTGTGTCCAGCAAGTCATCCGGATTAATATCGGAATTTTATGTCGAACTAGAACACTTATTCACTGAAGCAGCCATATCTGTTGTGCCCACCATCATTGCAGGGGATTTTAATGTACACTTCGACAACGAAGCTAAATCTGAACCACTACGCAATCTACTAGAATCGTTCAACCTGACACAACATGTACTTTCGCCAACGCACCATAGTGGTCATATTCTAGATCTGGTGGTTAGTAGTAGTGATAACAACTTAATCTCCTCCGTTACAGTTATTCCAGACTCTGTGTCAGATCACCATCGAATTGAAATTGCAATCAGTGCCTTGGCAAGACCTTTTGTGGTGGCGATGACTGCAAAACGGAATTTCCGGAACACTGACAACGTTGCACTCAGAAGTGAAATAGAGTCTGTTTGTGTAGATATGACAACGTGTGGTAAAGATCAGCAGGTGGAAGAACTGGTGGCGACGTATAATAACAACAACTACGATGTGTCTCGACAAACACGCTCCGTGGCGCAGTGTACGCACTCGAAACAACATTCCCCACCCCTGGTACGATGCGGATATAGCAGATGCCCGCGAAAGGAGACGCAAACTAGAAAATCTGTGGAGAAGGACCAAGCTAGAGGTGCATCGTCAGTTGTATGTCAATTCACGTGATGAGTGTTCTGCCTTGATAATGGGAAGAAAAATTAGATATTTCCAAGAACGTTTAGAATACGCTGACAACAAAAGTATGTTTCGCATTCTGCGATCGCTTGAAATCCATCAAATGCAACTTCCCGAATTCAATTCAACGAAGGAATGTTGTGATGCATTTTCATGTTACTTCCAAGAGAAGATTGAGAAGCTGCTTAATAGCTTGCATTGCCACACTGCCATAGATCATTCAGTGGACGAGACACCTTGTTTTAGTGACTCTCTCGAAGTGTTCGAGCCTACTAATACAGCCGAGATAGCGTCTATTCTCGCCAACACAGATAAGACGTGCTCGCTTGATCCCCTACCCACTAAACAACTGAAGGATAACATAGACTCTATTGTGCCTATCGTCACAAGCATTACAAACGCCTCTCTGGTGAATGCAGTTATGCCTGGGCTGCTTAAGCTGGCAATTGTTCGGCCACTGCTAAAGAAACCATCACTCGATAAGGACACACTGAACAACTACCGTCCAGTTAGCAATCTAAGTCATCTATCCAAAGTCATCGAGAAAGTTATTGCCCGAAGGATCATCTGTCATATTTCCGATCAGCGAATGCAGGATTGTTTCCAATCAGCTTACCGGAAAAATCATTCAACTGAAACCGCAAATGCCATGAAAGTCGCGATGGATAACAGACAAGGTACAGCACTTGTGCTCATCGACTTTAGTGCCGCCTTTGATACAATCAACTACAAGATATTGATTCAACGACTACGCTTGCGTTATGGCATTGTGGGCAAGGCGCTTGGCTGGTTGCAATCTTATCTGCAGAATCGGACTCAGCGAGTAGTCATTCGTGATGCGTCATCGAACACAACATGTTTGACATCGGGTGTCCCACAGGGTTCGGTGCTTGGACCATTGCTATTCTCGCTGTATGTCCAACCCATCGGCGATATAATCAGAGCACATGGACTTTCGTTTCATCATTACGCGGATGATCTGCAATTGTACTGTCACTTTGACCTAACCGTGACAGCTCTGGCTACTACGCTGCGACGTATGGAAGACTGTTTGGATGTTGTGAAACAGTGGATCACATCAAACTGCCTGTGCATGAATGACAATAAAACGGAATATATCCCTGTGGTACCGAGGACTGCAGCTGCGCTCGTTGACAGCAGTGTAATACGCGTGGATGATGTCACAATTATTGCGTCACGATCTGTTCGTAACCTTGGTGTCGTCATGGATCGACACCTTGATCTTAAGAAGCAAGTGTCAAGCATCGTCAGTGCGTGTTCGTTCCATCTCCGCCGCATTAACCGGATGAGCCTTTATCTTCCAATGACAACAAAGGAACGTGTCTTCAATGCCATTATTACGTCACGGCTTGACTACTGAAATTCTCTTCTATATGGTACTTGTATTAACAACATTGCTCGCCTGCAGAGGATGCATAATTCGGCTGCGAGGCTAATCTTACGCCGGCCACGAAGCGATAGCGCCACGCCTCTTTTGTGCATTCTTCACTGGCTCCCTGTAGCGCGCAGAATCGAGTTTAAGATCTTAGTGTTTACATATAGAGCTGTGCATGGTGATGCGCCGAAATACCTATGTGATCTCGTAAGCCCGTATACACCAACAAGAGTCTTGCGCTCTGCTAACAATAACATGTTAACTGTTCAGCGGACTCACGTCAAAGCTGGAGACTGTCCGTTTACAGTCGCTGCGGCGACTCTGTGGAACACTCTGCCAGTTGACATTAAAATGTCAGACACTCTCTCCACTTTCAAGGCACGCCTAAAAACTCATTTTTTAAAACTCTCTAAGTTCAACATTCTAGTTCTGCATTAATATAGTTATGTTATAATTATTAACTTAACTACATTTGGTAGCTAGGAAAATAAAGGCAATGAAGGATAACAAATCACCGGGAGTGGATGGGATTCCTCCAAAATTACTAATGGAAACAGTAGATCAAATCAGTATACCACTTGCAAGAGTATTCAACTTGTCATTAAAAGAGGGAGTTGTACCGTTTGAATGGAAAGAAGCAAACATCATACCATTATTTAAAAAGGGTTCGAGAAATAAGTCAGAGAATTACAGACCAGTGAGTTGAACGTCAGTGATTTGTAAATTATTAGAAAAGTTAATTAAAGACCATATGGTGGACTTCCTCGTTAAGCATAAATTATTAAATTCATCTCAACATGGATTCCTTAAAGCGAGGTCATGCTTAACAAATATGTTATGTTTTTTGGAAGAAATCACTAAGTGGATAGACGTGGGATCGCCAGTAGATATTATCTACTTAGATTTTCAGAAAGCTTTTGACAAAGTGCCACATCAAAGATTGCTACTTAAATTAAAAGCCCATGGTATCGGGGATAGCATAACTGACTGGATAGAACAATGGCTGACTGACAGAAGACAACGAGTTGTAGTAGATGGAGAAGTTTCAAATTGGAAATCGGTTTTGAGTGGGGTACCTCAAGGATCAGTATTAGGACCTATATTATTCTTAATTTATATCAATGACTTGGACGAGAGTATAACAAGTAACGTACTGAAATTTGCGGACGACACAAAACTGTTTAGAAAGGTAAATACTGATGGTGATAAACAACATTTACAAAACGATCTAGACAGATTAGTGAAATGGTCTGAGAAATGGCAGATGCTGTTCAATTTTGGGAAATGTAAATGCCTACATATAGGACATGGGAACTTGAATGTAAACTATAAAATGGGAGCTACTGTTCTTGGTACTACTGTAAAAGAAAAGGACTTAGGAGTTACAATAAGCGCTGATATGAAAGTTTCAGAGCAGTGTGGTATTGCAGCTTCAAAGGGTAATCAAATTCTTGGATTGATTAGAAGAAACATAACATACAAGGGAAAAAAGTTAATTATACCTCTTTATAAAGCAATAGTTAGACCTCATTTAGAATACTGTATACAAGCATGGAGACCATATCGTAAGAAGGATATAGATACGCTTGAACGCATACAAAGGAGAGCAACTAAAATGATTCCAGAACTTAGAGACCTTAGTTATGAAGAACGTCTGAAAGAATGTGGTTTAACAACTCTAGAGACAAGGAGGTTAAGAGGAGATCAGATTGAAGTTTTTAAGATATTGAATGGGTATGAAAATATTGATAGAAATATGTTTTTCTCACTCAAGAAGGATAGCAGAACTAGAGGACATGAGGTAAAATTAGTAAAGGATCAATGTAGATTGGACATCAGGAAGCACTCGTTCTCACAGAGGACAATAAATGAATGGAACAAACTGTCTACAGATTGTGTAACTGCTAGCAGCGTGAATATGTTTAAAAACAAGGTTGACACATATATCAGGAGGGCGGGTTATAAGTAGGTGAACATTGTTGGACTCTCGATAAGCCAATGGCTTCCTTGTCCACTTGCCATCTGGGCCTTTGGCTTGGATGGCAAATCTTGTTAAATCTACATGTTTATTTGTTATTGTGTAACTACCTATACATTAGTTACGTTATATATATATATATATATATATATATATATATATATATATATATATATATATATATATATATATATATATATATATATATATATATATATATATATATACACATGTATTTACATTTCTGTGTCAATCCTAGTGAGCTAACTAAATTTTTTATTTTAGAATAGTTATTTAATTACTGTATTTATTTTACTAATTTATTTTTTTCTACTTTTTATATATTTATTTATTTTTATTACGTTTTAGTATTATGCATAAAAAAAATGTACTTATATATTTATATATGCCTAACATTCTATGTGTTAATTACATAGCATACACATATATTTTATTCAGGTTGTAGACATATATTGTATACAGGTTGTAGAAATGGTTATAATTACTGGTTGTAGAAATTGTTATAATTATTATTATTTTAGCAATTTTAGAAAACTACTTACAATTGTCTTGTACATGTTGTAAAGCGCCACGAACAATATTACATTGGATCTGGCGCTATATGAAATAAAATGTATTATTATTATTATTATTACAGTGGTTTGTACAAGTTTAGTCCAGGACAGTTTAGAATCTATGATTATGCCTATAGGTATGGATGTGAATTTACTCAAGAAATCGGCTGGTTTGAGATGGTGTAGGTGAACTGGCTAGTTTTAGACTTATGAGTAATTGTGAGTAGGTGGCATTTTGAGGTGTTGAATTTCGTTTGCCATTTGTCTGACCAGTATGTTAGCTTGTGAATGTCTGTTTGTAGTATGTCATGGTCTGCAGGTGAGCGAATCTCTCTATAAACAATTGAATCATCAGCAAAAAGTCGTATGTTGGAGTGAATTGTGTCAGTGGTATCATTTATATTAAGTAGAAAGAGGACAGGGCCAAGGACTGAGCCTTGGGATACACCAGATATGATGTTTGCTGGAGATGAGTGGGAACCATTTATTGAGACATGTTGGGTTCGGTTAGCCAGGAAAGATTTTATTCAGTATAGCATGGATCCTGTGATGCCGTAGTAACTAAGCTTGTTGAGGAGTCGTTGATGGGGAACACAATCAAAGGCTTTAGAAAAATATAGTAAAATAAGGTAAATTTGGTGGCGTTTGTTCATGGAGGCAACCCTGTCATGAACTGCCTTCACAAGCTGTGTTTCACAAGAAAGTCCAGATCGGAATCCATGCTGGTGAGGGAGAATAATGCTGGCACTGCAGTATTTCCACATGTGGCTAAGGACAATATGCTCCATCACCTTGCACAGAATACAAGTTAAAGATATTGGTTTATAGTTAGCAGGGTTGAATTTATTGCCTTTTTTGTGTATTGCCGAGACAAGGGCTGTATTCCAGGCTTGGGTGAGTTTGCCAGTGGTGTATGATTGCTGGAAAATGTGCTGTATTGTAGGGTATATCTCTTTAGCAGTTTCCTTTAGTATTTTTGCAGGAATTTCATCTGGTCCTGGCGCTTTGTTGAGGTTTAGAGCTTCAAGCTGTTTTATGATGCCGCTTAGTCCGATTTCTAGTGTTTGAATTGAGGGAAATGCTGATGGGCCTTTTGTTGGGATAGGAAGTTGCTTATTTGTGAAAACTGATTTGAAGTGGTCATTGAGAGCATTTGTTTTGTCATAGTCGGTTGTTTTCAAGTTGTTGTTTACTTTTAGTGCTGGAATGCCAAGATTTTCTGTTTTGTTTTGTCTGATGAAGGACCAAAAATGTTTTGGATTTGTCGTCAAACTTTCTCCAATAATGATGTTAATGTAACTGTAGGATTTGGGCCTTTCTTTGGCAGCTATTTTTCTAAATTTTTTGAAGTTTTCCCAATGTTAGTTTTTTATTTTCGTTGCTTTAGCATGAGTTTTGTCCCTTTTTTCTGTAGCCTGATAATGAGTCTTGTGATCCAGGGTAGGTGTTGTTTAGATTTTGTTATATGGCTAGGGATGGATTCTCCTATCAGGTTAGTGTAGTTTTTATGAAAGAAGTTCCAATTTGAGTTTACATCTTGTTCATCTGATTTTCGAATAAAGTACTGCTGAGCTAGCTGGGTGCAGTTTGATTCAAGGGATTTCCAGTTTGCAGATCTGTAGTTGTATACTTTGTGTGGTGGCTTGTTTTTTCTGTTAGTATTCATATTGATGTCAAAGAGAATGGCTTCATGATCACTCATGCCTGCCACTGTGTTTATGATGGAAATAAGGGATGGGTTTGATGTAAGTACGAGGTCTAATATATTTCCAGAATCTAGTCGGGTGGGTTCATTTACCATATTAATTAGTCCAAATCCCCCAACTATTTCGATTAGTTTGTTATGTTATGCAGCTGTCTGTTGGTGTGTTGCTCACAAATAATCCCAGTCGATGTCAGGAAGGTTTAGATCTCCAGCTAGGATGACAGATGGGGTATCTTGCAGCTACGGTATTGGACGGAGAGAGATTCATGTAAGGCTTCTAGAGATGTTGTGTAGTCATTTGGAGGTATGTAGTAGGATGCCAGATAGATAGCTTTTTCTATGGACAAAGTGTATTTTTGTCCATTAATTTCACAGGTGTTTAGTTTGTCTTGGGGGTCTGCCATATAATGTAATTTCGGAGTGCTACATAATGAAGCAATTTTCGGATTGCTTCATAATTTGTGGGGAGAAAGGATTATGTGGGGATACTTGAGTCGACTTTGGTTTCAATTAGGATTATGTCAGGGTTTGTCGAGTTTATTGTTGCCTAACTGCATTTGGGAGACTTGTTGGTGCTCTTGATGCTGTTTCAGTTAATTAGCATGGCCTTAAGTTAAGTTTACTTTCTATCTTTGCTTGGTCAGGAGTAGATATATTTGCTGGATTTGGTGCAAATGTAGGGTTCGTATAATCAGAGATATTTGTGTACTCTTGAGTGCCGAATAAGAGTATATAGGCCAAATATATACTATCAGCTGTGACCAAAATGGTGTCCAAAAACAAATTTCATGCATTACTCAACTATTAGAAAGTCTACAAGACTAAACGTTAAATACAGATAACAGTGTTGAAATGGGTGTTATTTACTTAGATTTTTCAAAGGCCTTTGATAATGTACCTCATAAATGATTGATATACAAATTAAGACAATGTGGTATTAAGATGACTTAGGAAAGTTAAATTTACCTTACATGACTGTGTTCTTCGTAAAATCTGTAGAGTAGTTTGACTGTAGTTACACAGATTTAGTTTTGATAACGTGTTAAATAATACTGTTGTAAGCTTAGAACCTAGCCAAATATGCCTAAAAGATTTACGGTCAATTGTATTTTGCTGATACTGTTCAAGCTGAACAATCTGGAGATGAAGAAGATGAAGAAGATGAAGAAGATGATGACACACAGGAAGAATCTTGTGTAACATGTCCCGCTACAGACACCTTGACAACAAATCTTCACTTGGAATTTGATGATGGTATGCTTTTAAAATATGTAAAAATATTACTTAGTATCCATACGTGCTGACAAATCTAGGTTTTAGTACAAAAAGTTATGCGTGGACAACTCACAAAATGTAATCTAGCGGAAAAACAATATTGCGTGGCATTGTTATGAAGTTTTTAGGTTTACTTATAAGGTAATGACTTCTTAGGGGAAAACAGTGTTCGTATTTTCCTTAACTCTTATTTGACAACTTTATTCGTCTGGCTTTCAGACATGGACTGCACACAGGAGAGCCCGACAATGAGACATCCAAGAAACAGACAAAAGTCAAAGAAAAACGGTAATGTTTGTTTATGTTAATTTTATATATTTAAAAAGGGTAGTATTTTCAAATTGTTATATGTTGGTTGTTTCCAGAACACAAAACTTAGTGTGCTTGTCTTGGTGATGTGTCATAGCAGAGGTCTTGGTGGCAGAGTGGTAAGCACATCCAACTTTTAATCGTGAGGGTTACGGTTAAATACCTGGCCACAGCTCAAAAGTTCAAGATGTGTAAACATCGGTCTGTCCATCGTAACGTGGACGATCATTTTAATATCAGTCCTGTCTCTCTCTCAGGAGATGAGCTCAGGGCCATCCCATTTTAAAATGCGGAGGGATATATAAGCTGGCTCAACTAACACTTGGTGTGGAGTAAGTTGAGCCACAGTGTAGCATAAGTTGGGCAAATGCTTTATTTGTACAATTTACGTAGGCCGTGTACTAACATTTCATAGCGACTCAGCCAACACAATAATTATCCAATAGGTATAACACATATTTGAGAAGTGTACACACTTAATTAATAAGTTGACACAATTAATATATACTCATAGGCCTTGCTTATTATACTTATTACATCTTGTGGGGAGCGGTGGTCTAATGGTTAATCTAGCACCCGCCTGTCAATCCAGAGGATGGTGGTTCGATTCCACCTACTGACGTTTCGAAGCTTGGGCAATTTCGTTCACCCCACTTTGCCTGTATCTTTCAGAAGAGACATTAAAAGCCGTTGGTCCAAACTCTTGCGTTAGCTCAAGATTGGGCTGTTTGGAATAAAACTACTTGAGGCCAATCGCAACCAGTGTTACTAACTGGTAATATGTTGCCTTGTAGTTATCCGATGTCCTAATCTTTCAGCGACTCTACTCTAGATCAATTACGGACCTCGGTGTGGAAGAGCAGCGCCTCTTTGTGTGCATCGAACTCTTGGCTCAGGAGGCGGAACATCGAGGTATTGAAGGCATTGGACTTGATAGCATTTACCATCATGACAACATCGTCAAGGACTGCTCTCAACTCTAGTGGGAGTGTCTTAGATGTCAGAGCATATCAATGGATCATGCAGTAGGAAAATCACCACGCCACCTTTGCGCTTGTCAATGATGTTCTAATGCTCATTCGTAAGCACTGTTTCGGTTCACAGGGTATTCCAATTGCTTGCGTGGGGTGGCATCGAATGGTTAATAATCTTGACCATTTTGATCATCACTGCTTGGTTGACACGTATGACATGACGTCACTCCAGCTTCTGTCGACCAGCTGAAGGACAAGTTCGACGGTCTAGCGTCAGTTTGTGAGAGGGACATGAAGATAGGGAGAAAGAGAACGAGAGGGGTTGAGATGGCTACAGAGAGAAACAGTGTGTGCGTCTGTTTGCGCATGCGTGCACGAGGGAAGAGCAAGAGGGAGGGTAGGAGGAAAGGAAGGAATGGTGGCTGGGAAGAAAGGAGAGAGGAAGGGAAGGTGGGAGGAACAAAATAAAAGTAGTAATTAAATCACATCAGAAGCTCGTGATGCTTTATTTTTATATGTTACTACAAACATCTTCCAGCAGTGGAACAATTCATGCAACAAAGTATGAGCCACACATAATTGTACTACTCACGTTTTGATAATAGCCATGTTTTAAAAAGCGTCCCTCCATGTTCTAATCCTACGAATTTCAGACCAATAAAATAATGCCTAAAACGATCAGTACTTATGTATGCCATAAACATGTTTGATAAACATGATCACTTTCTGCAATACTAAACATAAGCAGCTCGTAAACACACACTGCTGGCGCACTCATACATTTGGCAACAGTTTGTGTTACAATAACACGTCTCGCATGTACACATCTATTTTATATTATCACAAGTGTCTTGGTTCTGGTCCACTGTCCCTTCGCTCCCTCTTCTTCCCAGATTGTCGGCTTTGTGTCACTCCCTTGAGGATCAGTCAGCAGGAAATGGGGTGGCAGAGAGGCAGGGCGTGGAACCAGGAGGGCTGCTGGGTGGCAGTGGGAATGCTACAGGGACAAACATAAATTCAGTTAAGGGTACAGGCTGGTAGGGAAATGGGTTATGTAAACTTTTTGTCATATCTTAAAAACTACTCATCTTATATTGACCAAACTTACAGTGTTACGTTTGTGTGAAAAGAAGGTCACTTGTGACATAATACGCAGTCTGTATGACCGTAACCATGAAAAATTCATATATGTCCAATTTGTTTATTTATTCTAAGAAAGAATATATTGCACTGTGCAGTGAAGCAGTTTGGTTGAACAAACAATAATACTTTTGATAAAAATAAGATTTTTACCATTCGCTTATATTTGATTTCACAAGTGACCTTCTTTTCACATGAACATAACACACAGTAAATTTGGTGGGGACAAGATAAGTAGCTTTTATAAATATGACATGTTTGCATAACCCATTTCCCGACCAGTGTGACTTAAAACATGCTACACACGGTCAATAACAAGAGGTGTTAATAACAATATGTTGGTAGCTGCTACGATTGGTAAATAAACTAAAACAGGCGCTAACTGGATGGTTTGGTAATCAACGATTAAAGCCTCTCTGAAACATGAAGAAAATGACAAGATAAATACTATTACTTCAGTTGATGCAACATTTTAAGGAAGTGATCTGTGAAGGCGAATGTACAAATACTTACTGACATCAGCCTCTTTTGTCAGCGTTGGGGCAATTGGTGGCAACGATGTCGACTTGGACATCAGGTCTGATCGTCTGACAGTAGTGACACCTGGTGTAGTATGACGTTCAGACATACCTGATGTATTAGAAACTGAGTTATGTCATTCAATACAACAAAACCGGTCATAAAGTACACCTAGCTGTCGTGGATATCATTCTTGTCTGTAATTTATACTTGGAGTGGCACAGTGCACATACCTGGAGTGGCACAGTGCACATACCTGGAGTGGCACAGTGCACATACCTGATACCCTACATCATTGACTTCATTCACAACCCACATAACTAACTCACTACCTCATGTAGTTCCTAATTGACTACCTGACTATGAACGTCATTGAATACCCTATTGAATGCTCCCTCATAATACTTCCCTGACTACCTTAGTGATTGTAATACTGCCTGTGTGCTCAGTGTATCATAATACTTCCCCGACTACCTTAGTGATTGTAATACTGCCTGTGTACTCAATGTATCATAATACTTCCCTGACTACCTTAGTGATTGTAATACTGCCTGTGTGCTCAATGTATCATCATCAATGAAGCATTAATGTGTCAAGGCAATTGTGAGACCCAATAACAAAAGGTTAAAGTGAAACAATTCTCAATCTACTCTGCTGCTAAGTCAGAACAGGATAAGTTTAGTAAACAAAGGCCAAAATATGTTGCATGAGTTTAGACACAAACAGCATTGCCATATATGTTGTTGGCAAACATAGGAGTAGGTGTATACAAATATACTTTATTTGGCGAGCGAATATTGCCAGAATACCACACTCATGACGTAGGATTATCTAGCAGTATGGCATAGCCCATGAAATTAAGATGTGTGTTCAACAAGGTTTTCCTAGTAAACCACTAGCATGATATTCTTGATTGTAGTTGCAAATGGTTATGTATTAGTAACTGTTATACGTACATAGGCCCAAAACCATGACTTTTGTTTCGTTTTAAACTTTAACGCATAAAACAAAACATAGTTGTTTACAACATGTGCTGACTTGTCTCATGAAGTGTCGTACACATGTTCATACCTGGTTGGCCAACGTGTCTCTTTACACTGACGTATGACCTCATTCCTGCAGTGCCAATCTGTTCGCCAGTGGCTCCTTGTGTGGGCATTCTGGTACTAAACACAAGGCATACTGTAATTGGCAGCATACAACAGCATGAAGCATGTATGTGACAAGGTTGAATATAAACACTCTTTCTAAGCAGTCCATCTTAGTCCATAACAATATCAATGTACGGTGTTGTTCCTGTATAATTGCTGTATTTGTATCTTTGGTTTGAGAATAATTGTATCTATGCAGTAATACCTTTGCCGCAGTACAAAAGTCATAGAAAATTGTAGTAAGTTTAGGGTTATTTAACAAGATGTTTATAATTTAACATGATTTACCAAGATTGCTATCCAAGGCAAAGGCCCAGATGGCAAGTGGACAAGGAAACCATTGGCTTATCAGGAGTTTTTAATCTGTGTAATCCGCTTTCCTGAGACATGTGTCAACCTTGTTTTTAAACATATTCACGCTGTTACACAATCTGTAGATAATTTGTTCCATTCATTGATTGTCCTCTGTGAGAACGAGTACTTCCTGATATCCAATCTACACTGATCCTTTACTAATGTTAAATCATATCCTCTAGCTCTATTATCTTTTTGAGTGAGAAAAAAATATCTATCAACATTTTCATACCCATTCAATATCTTAAAAAAATTCAATTTGATCTCTTCTTAACCTCCTTGTCTCTTGGGTTGTTAAACCACATTCTTTTAGATGTTCTTCATAACTAAGGTCTCTCAGTTCTGGAATCATTTTAGTTGCTCTCCTGTATTCTTTCAAGCGTATCTATATCCTTCTTACAATATGGTCTCCAAGATTGTGTGCAGTAATCTTAATGAGGCCTAACTATTGCTTTATGCAGAGGTATAATTAGCTTTTTTCTTGCATGTTATATTTCTCCTAAATCCTCCATAATTATTGCCACCCACAGCAAGAAGCTCCAAGTGGCAAGATGAGAAAGAAGCCATTGATTTATTTATGATGAGTACAAAATAATTTCACCTACGCATAGGTTGTCTACCCTGTTAGATATCTGTATGTATTTACAGAGTTGTGTCATCTTTAAACATGATTTTTGTTTTTAGATATTGCTAAAGAGAAAGAGTGAGGAGAGGTTGACAAAGAGAGCATGGAAAACAGAAGAGGATGGTAGGAGAAGAGGAAGACCGAAGCTAAGATTTAGGGACAGTGTTAAGAGAGATCTCAAAAGGTCAGAGGTGAACAGCTGAGAGTGGGAGAGAATGGCAGATCGCAATGGATGGAGACAACCACCCCGCAAGGGACAGGGGGAGGAACAGACTAAGTGATGTGGCCCCCACCCCGCAAGGGATCGGGGGGAGGGAAGAAGAAGAATTTAACCCCCTAACTTAGGGATGCTCTTGGGCAGTGTTTTCTCATATGATGACAAGAATATGTGTTACTTTGTGTCTTTTTTATGTTGTGAAAGTGAAATAACTGCCTCTCTCTGTAGCATCTCCCTCTGGGTCGATCACCTCGGAATCCTGCCTCTAGAAGCCTGTCAACCTGGCATACACATAGAACAGAGAACATGTCCACTTACCTGATCTGGTTCTGTGCTATCAACATACGGTTGATGTCCAGTTCCAGCATCTTGGGCGTGTTTAAGTAGTTCTGTGTCAATGTGTTAAATGACAGTGCTTTACTCTGTGACTGGTCAGGCTGCAAAGCAGTAACAATCACGCCAGGTTATTTAAGTCATCAATGTGACAGCACACAATTATATCCAGTTGAGACAATAGGGGACCAGATGAAATGTAACATGTCATTTATACCACAAACCCATTTACAAATAAAAAATCACAGCACACAGGTTTTCTATTTCTAAGACCCTCAGTCAAACAAAAGTGCATGTGGATGTTGCTCTGCTTCATTTTGAATTAACATGGACTTACATTCCATGAGGGTTGAGGGTAGTTCCCTATCAGATGACTGCCTCTTCCCGCAATGCCCTCCTGGGGATTTCCCGTTATGAGTCTCCTTGAATAGAACTCATCCTCTGCTTGAGAGAGTACAGCTTCCTGCAATCACGTAGAGTGACAATAATTAAGTGACACATTTACTGACACTGTCACATATGTAGAGACATAGTCACACATACAATGACCTGTTGTCCACACATACAGTGACATAGTAAATAATACATAGTGAAACAAGTAATGTTGATACATTGTGAAACACGCACTGCTATATTTAGTAATGCTGTCTTTAGTGACACCAAATGTGCCCATACCTGTGTATGCTTGACATACATTATACAAAATGTTTTGTGCGAGTCATTTATTTATTTGACATAAATGGATCAGTCGTACAATGTGTTGAACCAATGACAAAATGTAATCATGGCAAAAGCAATACAAGCTTAGCATAACATGCAATGACATAAAGTGACACAGCCACACACATAGTGACAGAATGACGCAAGCACACAGATGGTGATATGATATGCAACTATTGTAATGCTGACTGATGACTCAAGAACTGCTAGCCAACCCATCTACTTTACTGATGACCCAAGATAAAGACAAGGAAGTCATTGGACTCTTCTTAGTCCAACAATTTTTCATCTGTGTGTAACCGGCCTTCTGAACTATTTGTCAATTTTGTTTTCAAACATATTCATGCTGATATAACATTTAGAATTTGGAGGTGACACAAACTAAATGGACTAATACAATACAAAGCATTGTCCACATCTGTTGGTTTCCACTGGTTACGTTACACAGTTGATCTGCACATATACATGTGTAAAACAACATATAAACCTATACCAGACGAATGTCTCACAAACCTGTTTTCCCGAGGCCGGGGTGGGAGGCATGTAGGTTGACTGTAGGGTATCCAGGGCTGCTCCTTCCCCGCGGAGCCCCTCAGCATATCCCCTTTGCCCATGGGCAGTCTGTCCCTGTGGCGTCTCCCCAGCACCTCTTGTGGACCAGTACTGTTCATATGGTTTGCCGTAAAACTTCTTTGGGTTGTAACTGCCAAGAGAACAATGAAGCAGATGATGCAAGGAACAATAGAAGTCGAGGCCAAAATTTACATGGGAGAAGCCAGAAGAATCCAGCCAATGGTCTGTAGAAGCCGCACAGTTTCTTCATACAAGTCTAATGTGTTGTTCATAAAGTGGGAGAAATTGCTAAATTATTGCCTGAACATTAGTTGGTGTAGTCTATTGGAGATACAGTCACAATTACATTAACCAATGCATTTGTGCAGTTGGAATGCTTAACAAGGCTGCCATCCAAAGTTACAAGCTTACAGCAAGTGGACAAGAATCCAAGCTTACAGCAAGTGGACAAGAACCCAAGCTTACAGCAAGTGGACAAGAATCCAATCTACACTGTTCCTTAACTAATGCTGCTCTCTGTCCTCTGGTTCTACTGCCTTCTTTAAATTTGAAGAAAATATTTTTTTCAATACACATATTTTTCAATAAAAGCGGTTATTTGGTCTCCACTTACTCTGCTGGTCTCTCGTCTGTTGCCAAACCACATTCCATTAAGTAGCTTTCATAACTAGTCTCATGCCTACATAGTTTCATAGTCTGTTAAAATTAATTGATAAGTCTACCTGGTGTCAATGCCAAGGGAAATAAAAGATCCTACGCAGGGAAATGGAAAAAACCTGTGATGGGCTCACTCACTCTAGAATACGGTAAAATCTCCAAGCAGATTCTGCTTAATGTATGGTGGCCGCCTAACATAAAGAAGAACTTTCAATTTGAAACAAAGAGCCCGCAGTCTATTAGCAGCAACTTTGTACTTGCATACATGCGCATGTACTGTTGCAGTGAGAGGTAGCGTTTCATTATCCATTTCAATGGCAGTTCAGAAAAATATGCATAATAGCACAGAAACAAATGTTTCACAGGGAATGGACAGAAGAATTTGTATAATATGTTGACCAATATCATGCAGGCTTTGTGAAATCCTACCTCCTTCCTTTCACATGATTTGTGTACTGTACTTAAGTATGTCAATACATTGTTTGTCATGTAAGTGATCCCACAACTCAAACCAGCCCACCAGACTTTGAGAGCTAACTGGAGCCACGTGTCAAGGCATACTCACAGACTTTTGTAAGCAAACATAGGTTTGACGAGGAAGATGCCCGATTCTTCCTCTATATTGTTGAGTGTCTGCATCAACATGTTGGCTAGTTGCTGTCTCTGATCTCCCAGTTCATCCATCTTTTCCTCCCACTTCCTGGCACGCTGCAACAAGTACATATCATATTCGACCTATTAAGCATTCATGCCCTATTTAGGGTACACCCCATTTTTTATCAGCAGGATCCATAATTATTATAATTTGACTATCGTGGAACAACTGAAAAGTGTCACCATCTGGTTTTAAACAGTTGGCACCACTTTTCTTCAGTTGTTCTACACTAGACACCAAATGACACAACTAGTGTTAAACAGTTACCTTGTTTTCTAGAAAAAAATGTTGGTGTATGTTTATAAGAACAGATTCCTTGACATACAGAAGCTACAGTTCCTAGCACATTCCTTGGAATGCTAGAACTACTGTTTTATACATTTGCTTCATTATCTTGTCCTCTATCACACAGCTCTCTGCAATTAACTACAAACCCGTGCATAACATTTTATCACAGACTTTCTGACATGTTTTTCAAGCTACACGAGCCATGAAGTCTTGTATAAAGTTGTTATTATACTTGTTTGTAATGCACCTTGTGTCCAGGTTAAAAACCTGCTCAAAGATGGTAACAGGATAATACTACGTTATTTTTAAATAAGTTGAACATTCTAAAATGTGTTTAAAAGACAAGTAAACATAAGTTAAATAAATAAGTTAAATAAACAACTACATTAAGTTGACACATGAAATAAACATAAGTTAAATAAAAACAAGTTAATTAGATCATAAGTTAAATAAGCAAAGCATCCCAGTCATCAAAATGAGTGTTCTGAAAGATGCATGAAAGAGATATGTTCTTAACAATGTTTTGAATGCTGCAACAGAGTTGGCGTCCCTGACTGCGGGATGTATGGTGTTTCATAGTGTCAGTCCTGCCACAGGAAAGGCCCGATGACAACGACAACCACAGCTAGCAAGCTACATGTACAGCTGTGATGTCTTTACCTCATTCTGCAGAGTCTCCATCTTCCCAAGCGTTGTGTAGACTGCATCATTGAGATCTGCTCGGTGTTGTCGGACGTTGTCTTCAAGAGAACACAGCTATTGAACATTCTATTGCATGATGGATGAAAAATGACAGTACGTAATGCCATGATACTGAAAGACAATATGACAAGGAATGACATGTCACTGAGTGATGACATGTCACTGAGTGATGACATTACACTGAGTAATTACATGTCACTGTGCGGTGACATGTCACTGAATGACATATCACTGAGTGATGATGTCTTTGAGTGATAACATGACACAGGGCAATGATGTGTCACTGTGGGATTGAATGACTGGTCACTGGTCATAAGACATACCTTCAACCATGCGCATGCGTCGGTGATGCACATATTTGCGTACCAAGTAGGCTAATCTCTGTGCAGGTAGACTCACGTACGTGTCCATTGTACTGACTGCTTTCTGAAACCATGGCAACAGTTATCTTAACTGACAGTCCAGTCAATCTATAAACTGCTCCAGCTGAATTTACCCATGACAAATTGCCAACAGATCCTTTCTACTCAAACTTACAGGAAATGCATGTCAAAAATAAAAAGAGAATTAGTGATTTACTAAGGAAATCTAGACAGATTAATGTTTAATGGTTGACGTTTTGAGTTACATGCATATTTAATGTAAAAACATCTTACCTATTATTTGGATAATCTTGTTTTACCTGTCAACATCAATACACTGTGACATATGAATTTTTTACCTCTCAACTGTGACACATTGTGAGAATATTACCTTGTATTTATCGTATTTTTTACCTCTCAATTGTGACACATTGTAAGAATATTACCTTGTATTTATCGTATTTTTTACCTCTCAATTGTGACACATTGTGAGAATATTACCTTGTATTTATCGTATTTTTTACCTCTCAACTGTGACACATTGTGAGAATATTACCTTGTATTTATCGTATTCTTTACCTCTCAACTGTGACACATTGTGAGAATATTACCTTGTATTTATCGTATTCTTTACCTCTCAATTGTGACACATTGTAAGAATATTACCTTGTATTTATCGTATTTTTTACCTCTCAATTGTGACACATTGTGAGAATATTACCTTGTATTTATCGTATTTTTTACCTCTCAACTGTGACACATTGTGAGAATATTACCTTGTATTTATCGTATTCTTTACCTCTCAACTGTGACACTTTGCGAGAATATTACCTTGTATTTATCGTATTCCAACTTATGTTCATTCACGGCTCTCTTCATCATTTTGGCGTTGCGCTCCGAGTCGAGTCGAGTGAACATAATGGCTGACTCAGCCTGCTGTAACACGCACAACTCTTAGTAATATATCGATGCTTGCAGAGAATGTTTTCATTTCCAATTATTTAACTCACAAAATGAATAACAAAAAATTTAGTGTCTTGCTGACATAAAACAAGTAACAGTATTGTGACTTGGAGAACCCAGCATTATGAATTTCAACTCAGTGACTAAAAAAACAGTAGAATTGACATAATGTGTGAATGAAACCAGAGTGTCACCTGTGAGTCTGGAGTGCCATCGGCTGCTTGCTTCTGAGCTGCTTCTAACAAGTCGTGTTGTAGCTTACTGATTGTGTCCTGCATCTCCATCATCATGACAGTGTTGTGGCTGCAATACAAAACATCTCCATCATCATGACAGTGTTGTGGCTGTAATATAAAACATCTCCATCATCATGACAGTGTTGTGGCTGCAATACAAAACATCTCCATCATCATGACAGTGTTGTGGCTGTAATACAAAACATCTCCATCATCATGACAGTCTTGTGGCTGTAATACAAAACATCTCCATCATCATGACAGTCTTGTGGCTGTAATACAAAACATCTCCATCATCATGACAGTCTTGTGGTTGTAATACAAAACATCTCCATCATCATGACAGTCTTGTGGCTGTAATACAAAACATCTCCATCATCATGACAGTCTTGTGGCTGCAATACAAAACATCTCCATCATCATGACAGTGTTGTGGCTGCAATACAAAACATCTCCATCATCATGACAGTCTTGTGGCTGCAATACAAAACATCTCCATCATCATGACAGTCTTGTGGCTGTAATACAAAACATCTCCATCATCATGACAGTCTTGTGGCTGTAATACAAAACATCTCCATCATCATGACAATCTTGTGGCTGTAATACAAAACATCTCCATCATCATGACAATCTTGTGGCTGTAATACAAAACATCTCCATCATCATGACAGTCTTGTGGCTGTAATACAAAACATCTCCATCATCATGACAGTCTTGTGGTTGTAATACAAAACATCTCCATCATCATGACAATCTTGTGGCTGTAATACAAAACATCTCCATCATCATGACAGTCTTGTGGCTGTAATACAAAACATCTCCATCATCATGACAGTCTTGTGGCTGTAATACAAAACATCTCCATCATCATGACAGTCTTGTGGCTGTAATACAAAACATCTCCATCATCATGACAGTCTTGTGGTTGTACACATGATACTGTAGTGACACAAATCACACAGTGATGACACATATTTTACTAAATTTAACAAGACTGCCATCTAAAGCTACAAGGTCCATGTGGCAAGTGGACAAGGAAGCAATTGACTTATCAAGAGTCCAACAAATTGTTCATCTATGTATAGCCCACCATTATCAGATATCTGTAAATTTTATTATTAAACTTATGCACATATGATAATGTAGTGACACAAACCACAATGTAATGACACATACCATAATGTAGTGACAAAGTGATGACACAAACAACACAGTAGTGACATATCCAAAACTGTAGTGACACAGATCACAGTGCAGTGACACATAGTAAACTCTATTAAGTTCACGCCACAGAAAATAGTTCTGTATGTAAGTCAGTAATGACACAGATCACAATATCCACCTGTCAATCCAAGTCCTCCTGCTCTCTTGCATTATTCACATTTGTATTAATAAACACCTGGACACTGATGGTGCATCGTAATCTTCAATGATATGTCTACCTTTCTTCCTCAGATTACCATTTCAGTTGGCTAACCACAAGAGACAGCAGCGGTCATTATCAATACTCACTTCAACTGTACTTCATAGTTCTGCTTGGCCTCTACGAACTGCTTCTGTCTGTAAGAAGAAAACACACACGTGATAGGTGTTACAGAAGGTGTCATGTTTTCATGCCTGGAACAAGGTTCACCAACACCGAGGAAGCTACGATGGTCTACGATCTCTGACATTGAAATCGAGCCCGGTCCAATATCTGGGGATCGAGTGCGTTGCTTGCACAGTGACACAACACATTTGTGAATGATGTCACGCATGTAACTGTTGAATAATTGTTAATGTGTGCACAGCTTTGTCTGCCTGTGAGGATACTGACGGGGCACCACTGCTTCATGTAGCACATGGTTGACTGTGAATCTTACAATGAATTTTTCTGTAAAATATAATGTTAAATGGGAACTAAACAAAATAATATATTTCTTTTTTATTCTATAAAATATAAGAAAAGGTCTATAAGAAACATTTAAATTAAGAATATGGGTGGCGCCTACCATAGCAACCATATTCTGTCTTAATACAAGTCTCCCGTTCCATAGTTAACACTGACCATTGATTTTTTATTTAATAGGGCTCAATGTATTACTTACAGTTTATTAGTTTATGGATTTGTTTTGCCTGACACTTTTGAATATTGGTATAATCAAGGTTTCAGTACCAACGACAACCAGATAATTCAGCATGAATTATCTGGTCGTCGTTGGCACAACTAAACCTGTCCTAATTCCTGCTTTGTGACACTTACAACGAGTCATGGTGCTGTTGCAGCTGTTGAAGCTGTTGTACATGTTCCGCAGTGCTGGACTGACTCTGCTTTGTTAGCGGTGACGTGGCTGTGTCAGCATGTTCTGTCGTCTCCATTGTTGACACAGACATGAGTTTTGAATTGCCAGCCAGTGATGACACGGGGTAATCCTTGAATAATAATGACATTGGGTAGCCATAGAACAGTAATGACAAGGCTCGGGTAACCATGCCAAAAGGTAGTCTTAAGATATTACTGACAAATGGGAACTTGTATAAATGTCATGACCAAGTAATGTTATTGGAGCAGTTGGTATTACTGGGAGTGTGCTGGAAGTGGCTGTGTGGTCTGTGGCGTGGTCAATGACTCATTGGTGTGGTCAATGATGTGACAATTATGTAGTCAATGTTGTGACAATTCCTTGATCAAAGGTGTGATCAATTGTATGATCAATGGTGATATCAATAGTGTGGTCAACATGTGGTCAATGATGTGGGCAATGGTGTTGCCAATGGTGTGGTCTATGTGGTGTGGCCAGTGGTGAGGTTGATGGTGTGGTCAGTGGTGTAGCCAGTGGTGAGGTCAGTGGTGCAGTCAGTGGTGTGGTCAGTGGTGTAGCCAGTGGTGAGGTCAGTGGTGCAGTCAGTGGTGAAGTCAATGATGTTGTTAGTCCTGTGGTCAAAGCTTTCGATAAAGTGTCACATCAAGGATTGTTACTTAAACTAATAGGTAATCAACTGGATAGAAGAGTGTCTTACACACAGAAGACAGAGAGTACCTAATAGTAGATGGTGAGATTTCAAACTGGAAATCTGTTCTGAGTGGGGTACTACAGGGATCAGTATTAGGCCCTATACTATTTTTAGTATACATAAATGATTTGGAAGATGACATATCTAGCAAAGTACTGAAATTTGCAGATGACACAAAAGTATCCAGAAAGGTTACTAATGTTACAGATAAACAAAGTTTACAGGATGATCTAGATAAATGAGTTAAACGGTCAGAAAAATGGCAAATGTTATTCAATTCTGGGAAGTGTAAATGCATACACATAGGACATGGAAACATGGATGAAGAATATAAAATGGGGGATGCTGTACTAGGTCGAACCACACAAGGAAAGGACTTAGGAGTAATATTTAGTGCTGACATGAAAGTTTCAGAGCAATGTCGGATTGTTGCTTCGAAAGGAAATCAAATTCTAGGGCTAATTAGGAGAACTATCACGTATAAGGAGAAACAGCTAATTGTACCCCTGTACAAAGCAATAGTTAGACCACACTTGGAATATTGTATTCAAGCATGGAGGCCGTATCGTAAAAAGGACATAGACAAGCTAGAAAGAATACAATGAAGAGCAACTAAAATTATTCCAGAATTGAGAGACCTTAGTTATGAAAGCCGCTTATTACAATGTGGTTTGACAGCACTAGAGACCAGGAGACTAAGAGGAGACCAAACAGAAGTGTTTAAAATAGTGAACGGTTATGAGGATGTTGATAGGAATATGTTCTTCAAACTTAAAGAAGGCAGTAGAACCAGAGGACACAAAGCAGCATTAGTTAAGGAGCAGTGTAGGTTGGACATGAGAAAGTACTCTTTCTCACAGAGGGTGTTAAATGAATGGAACAAACTGCCAAAGGATTGTGTTAATGCTAGTAGTGTGAATATGTTTAAAAATAGAATTGACAGATATCTGATAAGGACGGGCTACACATAGATGAGAAAATTGTTGGACTCTCGATAAGCCAATGGCTTCCTTGTCCACTTGCCATCTGGAACTTGTTGTTTGGGATGGCAATCTTGTTAAATCTCAATTATGTGGTCAATAATGTGGTCAGTTACATGGTCATAGACTCACCCTCTCACTGGCAAGAGCTGCAGAGATGAGCGTCAGACTCTGGCTGAGTACTGCAACAAACGCACAATCAACTGACATGAGTGTTATGTCTCTTTTGATCGTCTTCACTTTCTCAATTTCACTGATATCTACCGACTTTACATTAATTACAAGAATGACAAAGCAGTAACACATATAGACAGTTTACAAACACAGGCAGTAAGTCCAAGATATGCTAGGAACATGTTAAACAATTATTCAGCATATTGCTACATAAGATAAAAACCATGAGGTCAGTTGCAGACAACCAAAACAACAGAAACAAATATACAGTGTATTGTTGAGTCTTACTCTTGGCAATGCTGATGGTCATGACCTCTATCTGTGGCTGCACTCTGTCCTCTTCATTAAACTCAAAGGTCTCAATCTCCGCCAACACCTGGGCTGGGGACATCATCTCTGCGTGGAGAAACATGGCAGACTCAGGTCAAATACCGAAGCACAAGTCAGGAGGACTGGCTTACTTCTTTGTAAAAAATATTCGTAAAAAGTGGAAGGGAAACATCACTTTGTACATGACTGCTGTAGTGGAAGGGAAACATCACTTTGTACATGACTGCTGTAGTGGAAGGGAAACATCACTTTTGTACATGACTGCTGTAGTGGAAGGGAAACATCACTTTGTACATGACTGCTGTAGTGGAAGGGAAACATCACTTTGTACATGACTGCTGTAGTGGAAGGGAAACATCACTTTGTACATGACTATTGTAGTGGAAGGGAAACATCACTTTGTACATGACTGCTGTAGTGGAAGGGAAACATCACTTTGTACATGACTGCTGTAGTGGAAGGGAAACATCACTTTGTACATGACTGCTGTAGTGGAAGGGAAACATCACTTTGTACATGACTGCTGTAGTGGAAGGGAAACATCACTTTGTACATGCCTATTGTAGTGGAAGGGAAACATCACTTTGTACATGACTATTGTAGTGGAAGGGAAACATCACTTTGTACATGACTGCTGTAGTGGAAGGGAAACATCACTTTGTACATGACTGCTGTAGTGGAAGGGAAACATCACTTTGTACATGACTGCTGTAGTGGAAGGGAAACATCACTTTGTACATGACTGCTGTAGTGAGCCAGTTGCTGTGATAAAATTCTGTTTGCCTTGCCTTAAAAAAAACTAGATGATGCCTGGAATATGATCAGATTAAATGTTTTCAAAAAACCCACAAGTTATAAGCACAAACCACGTTCTCACAACAAGTTATGAAGAATAAGGGTGTGGTCAGTGGTGTGGTCAGTGGCGCGGTCAGTGGTGTGGTCAGTGGTGTGGTCAGTGGTGCGGTCAGTGGTGTGGTCAGTGGTGTGGTCAGTGGCATGGTCAGTGGTGCGGTCAGTCACACAATTAATATGTTGCTAAAAATCTGAAAGTCATGGAAAGTTATCCAAGAAAAATTTAATTTTTACATAATCATTTGGGAGTTCTGCAAAATTTAACTTATTTAATTGGAATGACAAACTTTCTCAATCAATTATCACATCTGACATGTACAGAGGTATGTCGACTAATAGACTGTCTAGTCACCCACCTTTGTTGGCAAACAGTTCGCTGATTTGAAGTTTGAAGTCAGTGACGGCTGAATATGTGTCAAGATACTCCTGCACCACTGGATGGGCTGCCAGGCCGAAAGATGCCCTAAAAACATAAAAACACACCTCTGTAATTGGTCTACAAATTGCAATCTACTAATCCAGAAACTGTTTTGTAGCATTAATTGTAACATTATAAAGTTGCAAGAGCGACATATCCCAATTCTCACACCATTATAACATTAAACTTCTGACACAAGCGTAACATTAAACTTGCAAGAGTGACATATCCCACTTCTGACACCATTTTAACATTAAACTTGCAAGAGTGATATATCCCACTTCTGACACCATTAACTTGCATTGGTCTATAAAGGTACACTTGTTCCTATATAGTCCATATGGCTGCTCAAAGTGCTTAATGCTTCACCCATTGTAGACCTGTAGATTTCCACACCAATTTGACTACTTTGGGAAGCATTGCTATGTGAAAAGCTATTTCTTCACATATGTATACAGTCAGTTAAGCATTTATATAACTGACCGAATGTGGGCTTACTGGAATGAACAACATTCTTAGGCTTTGATATTGCAAGAAAGAGGTTTTGAACTAAGAGACTAACATTGCGACCACCATGCAACCGTGCTTCACATACAGACCAGCCAACATCTGTGGCTGTGTGGTTTGTACTACATCTACTCTAGTCCACTGCTTCAGCCACTGCTGTCTAATAAAGTGTGGAGTGAATTCATGCAGAAAAACAACTTCTGTGAGCGGTTGCTATGAGAGTCTGGATGAAAAATGGGACAAACACATGCTAAATGGTCAAGTGGTGTGGTCAGTGGTGTGGTCAATGGTCAGGCCTCATTAGTGCTGAGAAAGAACATTGCTACACACATCCTACACTTCCCCAGTCAAATGGTGATGAAAACAAGTTGTTTTCTTAAACAAACCATGCAGAGAGAGAGAGTGAGAGAGATGCGATGTAGAGGCAGGGCAAGACAGAGAAGATCACAGTTTATAATAATCAGAAATCATAGAACAATTAGTTACCATTCAACCAAGTCCAAGCTGAATGCCAAAAAACAATAAAGAAATTGTTAGTACAAGTACACAATTCATAGTATGTTAACACAGTGTAAATATCATGTTTCAACTGACCTGCCAGTCTGTCTACATAGAATTTGCATGAAGTTGCAGGTGGATTGGAGTAATTAAGACATGTTCTGATTGTGTTGTTGAATGAGTCATTGAAAGTAGTCAATGGTACAAACCTCGACTGTCTTGCACTAGGCAGATCCTGCACCCCTGACATAGGAGACGTGCCAACATCATGGAAAGAAGTTTCTCTGTCTGCGTCGCCTGGCAGAGGAACAATCATGGCAAGCCTTATCAGTGATTAGAATTCTTCAGTAACAACTTGCACCATCAGTAACAATTTGTATCAATATTTGCAGCATTAGTAATGACCAGCATCATCAGTAAAAGGGTAAGTATTAAAGGTAAAGGTCAGTTCTCATATAGTGCAGTATCCTGTCCTTAGGACTGCCTAAAGCGTTTTACACTTTACCCCTCGGGAGATTTGTTCATTCTGCACAAAGACTATTCAACAGCTTACATAACCAGTAACAACTTGCATCATACGTAACAAGCTACCTGCAGTAATCATTGTCATATAGCACATTTAAACATTAGGCAGTCTGAACAACAACAAGCATGCCCTGGACATCTGTCTCCCCGTTGCTTCCCAACCACAAACCTGTTGTTTCTGGGGAAAAGGGAATGTCTCCATCTTCATCAAGCTGTGCGTCAGTGAGGACAGAGACTTGGGATCGGAGGGACAAGAAGCTGGGAGACTTCTTCCGCCGCTCCTCTGCTGACGTCCGAAGATTCTCAATCTCCTGGCGATGTTGGTCTCGCAGCAACGAGTGGTCAGTCATGGACGTACTCTGACATCGTGGTTCCTGCAACGAGGCTCGGTCAGTGTCATTCATTCAATCGTGTCCTCATGTGAGGTAGTTAGCAGAACTGACTGAGCCATGCCATAGTTACTTCTACCAAGTCAACAGCACAGTAGTCAACGTATTTACCCCCCGTGTGGGATCTTTTACTTCTGGTATAGACACCAGGGACCAACATGTATCATCCGAAAGACACAGGTAAATTCAGCTGAATGAAATTGTCCAATATTAGAAATGGAATTAGTTAGACTCGAACCCCAGTTATCTTGATTAACAGAGCGACACTCTAAGCACTGAGTTAGCACGTCCCTCTGGGTTAGTGAAGGACTCTGGCATTTCAGCAGGAACACATTAAAAAGAAAACATCGTTAACTTAATTATATTCAGTGTGCATTACATTCAGCATAACAAAATCTGTCTAATTTTATATGACACGACTTATATGTAGATGTACAACATACTATACAGATAGCATCATGACAGTAGCAACAAAATAGATGTACAACATATTATACAGATATCATCATGACCCTAGCAACAAAATACATGTACAACATATTATACAGATAGCATCATGACACTAGCAACAAAATACACATGTACTGTAAGCAGAAAAACATTACAATGCAGTACATTCATATAACATAGTCAACATCATATATACAGGAAGCAAGCAGTACTGGAAGTGATGTAGGAGAACTCACATAACCTACAGATGACATCACACCTACAGGAAGCAGGCAGTACTGGAAGTTATGTAAGAGAACTCACATAACTGGAAGTGATGTAAGAGAACACACATAACCTACAGAAGACATCACACCTATAGGAAGCAGGCAGTACTGGAAGTGATGTATGAGAACTCACATAACCTACAGATGACATCACACCTACAGGAAGCAAGCAGTACTGGAAGTTATGTAAGAGAACTCACATAACTGGACGTGATGTAAGAGAACACACATAACCTACAGAAGACATCACACCAACAGGAAGCAAGCAGTACTGGAAGTTTTGTAAGAGAACACACATAACTGGAAGTGATGTAAGAGAACACACATAACCTACAGAAGACATCACACCTACAGGATGCAGGGAGTACTGGAAGTGATGTATGAGAACTCACATAACTGGAAGTGATGTAAGAGAACACACATAACCTACAGAAGACATCACACCTACAGGATGCAGGGAGTACTGGAAGTGATGTATGAGAACACACATAACCTACAGAAGACATCACACCTACAGGAAGCAGGCAGTACAAGAAGTGATGTATGAGAACTCACATAACCTACAGAAGACATCACACCTACAGGAAGCAAGCAGTACTGGAAGTTATGTAAGAGAACACACATAACTGGAAGTGATGTAAGAGAACACACATAACCTACAGAAGACATCACACCTACAGGAAGAAGGCAGTACAAGAAGTGATGTATGAGAACTCACATAACCTACAGAAGACATCACACCTACAGGAAGAAGGCAGTACAAGAAGTGATGTAAGAGAACACACATAACCTACAGATGACATCACACCTACAGGAAGCAGGCAGTACTGGAAGTGATGTATGAGAACACACATAACCTACAGATAACATCACACCTACAGGAAGCAAGCAGTACTGGGAGTTATGTAAGAGAACTCACATAACTGGAAGTGATGTAAGAGAACACACATAACCTACAGAAGACATCACACCAACAGGAAGCAGGCAGTACTAGAAGTGATGTATGAGAACACACATAACCTACATATGACATCACACCTACAAGAAGCAGGCAGTACTAGAAGTGATGTATGAGAACACGCATAACCTACAGATAACATCACACCTACAGGAAGCAAGCAGTACTGGAAGTGATGTATGAGAACTCACATAACTGGAAGTGATGTAAGAGAACACACATAACCTACAGAAGACATCACACCAACAGGAAGCAAGCAGTACTAGAAGTGATGTATGAGAACACACATAACCTAAAGATGACATCACACCTACAGGAAGTAGGCAGTACTAGAAGTGATGTATAAGAACACACATAACCTACAGATAACATCACACCTACAGGAAGCAGGCGGTACTAGAAGTGATGTATGAGAACACACATAACCTACAGATGACATCACACCTACAGGAAGCAAGCAGTACTGGAAGTTATGTAAGAGAACACACATAACCTACAGATGACATCACACCTACAGGAAGCAGGCAGTACTAGAAGTGATGTAAGAGAACACACATAACCTAAAGATGACATCACACCTACAGGAAGCAGGCAGTACTAGAAGTGATGTATGAGAACTCATATAACTGGAAGTGATGTAAGAGAACACACATAACCTACAGATGACATCACACCTACAGGAAGCAAGCAGTACTGGAAGTGATGTATGAGAACACACATAACCTAAAGATGACATCACACCTACAGGAAGTAGGCAGTACTAGAAGTGATGTATAAGAACACACATAACCTACAGATAACATCACACCTACAGGAAGCAGGCGGTACTAGAAGTGATGTATGAGAACACACATAACCTACAGATGACATCACACCTACAGGAAGCAAGCAGTACTGGAAGTTATGTAAGAGAACACACATAACCTACAGATGACATCACACCTACAGGAAGCAGGCAGTACTAGAAGTGATGTAAGAGAACACACATAACCTAAAGATGACATCACACCTACAGGAAGCAGGCAGTACTAGAAGTGATGTATGAGAACTCATATAACTGGAAGTGATGTAAGAGAACACACATAACCTAAAGATGACATCACACCTACAGGAAGCAGGCAGTACTAGAAGTGATGTATGAGAACTCACATAACTGGAAGTGATGTAAGAGAACACACATAACCTAAAGATGACATCACACCTACAGGAAGTAGGCAGTACTAGAAGTGATGTATAAGAACACACATAACCTACAGATAACATCACACCTACAGGAAGCAGGCAGTACTGGAAGTTATGTAAGAGAACACACATAACCTACAGATGACATCACACCTACAGGAAGCAGGCAGTACTAGAAGTGATGTAAGAGAACACACATAACCTAAAGATGACATCACACCTACAGGAAGCAGGCAGTACTAGAAGTGATGTATGAGAACTCATATAACTGGAAGTGATGTAAGAGAACACACATAACCTACAGATGACATCACACCTACAGGAAGCAAGCAGTACTGGAAGTGATGTATGAGAACTCACATAACTGGAAGTGATGTAAGAGAACACACATAACCTACAGAAGACATCACACCAACAGGAAGCAAGCAGTACTAGAAGTGATGTATGAGAACACACATAACCTAAAGATGACATCACACCTACAGGAAGTAGGCAGTACTAGAAGTGATGTATAAGAACACACATAACCTACAGATAACATCACACCTACAGGAAGCAGGCAGTACTAGAAGTGATGTAAGAGAACACACATAACCTAAAGATGACATCACACCTACAGGAAGTAGGCAGTACTAGAAGTGATGTATAAGAACACACATAACCTACAGATAACATCACACCTACAGGAAGCAGGCAGTACTAGAAGTGATGTATGAGAACACACATAACCTACAGATGACATCACACCTACAGGAAGCAGGCAGTACTAGAAGTGATGTATGAGAACACACATAACCTACAGAAGACATCACACCTACAGGAAGCAGGCAGTACTAGAAGTGATGTATGAGAACACACATAACCTACAGATAACATCACACCTACAGGAAGCAGGCAGTACTAGAAGTGATGTATGAGAACACACATAACCTACAGAAGACATCACACCTACAGGAAGCAGGCAGTACTAGAAGTGATGTATGAGAACACACATAACCTACAGATGACATCACACCTACAGGAAGCAGGCAGTACTAGAAGTGATGTATGAGAACACACATAACCTACAGAAGACATCACACCTACAGGAAGCAGGCAGTACTAGAAGTGATGTATGAGAACACACATAACCTACAGATAACATCACACCTACAGGAAGCAGGCAGTACTAGAAGTGATGTATGAGAACACACATAACCTACAGAAGACATCACACCTACAGGAAGCAGGCAGTACTAGAAGTGATGTATGAGAACACACATAACCTACAGATGACATCACACCTACAGGAAGCAGGCAGTACTAGAAGTGATGTATGAGAACACACATAACCTACAGATGACATCACACCTACAGGAAGCAAGCAGTACTGGAAGTTATGTAAGAGAACTCACATAACTGGAAGTGATGTAAGAGAACACACATAACCTACAGATGACATCACACCTACATGAAGCAAGCAGTACTGGGAGTTATGTAAGAGAGCTCAAATAACCTACAGTTGACATCAAACCTACAGGAAGCATGCAGTACTGTGATATATGAGAACTTACATAACTTACATAACTTACATACATGACATCTACACGAAGCAAGCAGCACTGGAAGTGATGTAAGAGAACTACAGGAAGTTTGCATTATTGTGATATATGAGAACTTACATAACCTACGTAGATCACATCTACAAGTAGCATGCAGTACTGTGATATATGAGAACTTACATATCCTACATACACCACACCTACAGGAAGCAAGCAGTACTAGAACTTATGACCTACAGGAAGCAAGCAGTACCTGTGCTGCGAATGCTGCAGTATGCGGTGCTGTGTTAGGATGCAATGTGGTGCAGTCATGATGCACCTCCCAGCAAGATTCAGGGAATCGGGGGTGAGTGACCACATGTTGGGAAAGACAGGGAATTCCGGAGAAGGATTTGGACATTGGAGTTTCTGACATGAGGGAGTTGGGAGGCTGTGATGTGGACAGGTCAGTGTGACTGTCGGGATATGGGTGGGATATGGGGATGTAGACAGAACTGAAGGAAAAAAGGGGTGACTGTGGGTCTGGTAGGAAACCCTGCAGTTTTCTGGGATGGTGTGGGGATAGAGGGAGAGGGGAAAGAGGTTGTGGTTCCAGGGCTGGGGCAACTGCCAAGACATCAGTTTCATGAAAAGTGGCAAGTGACAGTCTCCGAGTGTCCCCTATTTGTTCTGTCACTTGGTGAGTTGCTAGTGTCTTCTTTGTAACTTGTTCACAATGGTCTTCAGTAGTCACTTTCGGTTTGTCACATGTCCTGCAAATTGCCTCATTTAGCAACTGTCTCTTCTTAGTGACCTGAAGTGAGTCACTAGTGACATGTGTCCAAGTCATAACTGGCAGGGTCGTGTCACTAGATATCACCACAGGCCTGACACCTGTCTTCTGCTGCAATGTTTCTATCACATCTGGAAATGTTGACGACTGACCCATTATGGTGATGTCCCCACCCTCATCAATGACAGATGTGACATGAGTGACATCTTGCTGGACGCTTGATGAGCTCCTAGTGACTTTGTCACATTGCCGAATGTTATCTAGACATGGAGTGATTGTGTCACCATGCTCGGTCAAGCATGACCTTTTGATATCATCAACCGACATATCTATAGCTTCAACTGGACATACGATTGGAAATTTTAGTGGAGTGACCCTTGCATTGTTGGACACTAACACATGTTGTGTCACTAATTCACTAGAAGTGATTCGTGGGGGATGTGAGGAGGAACCAGGCTGTGCGATGTGACAAGGATGTGGGGAAGATGTGTGAGGGTGAGGGTTTTGGGAATGGTGGGAGGGGGTGCCTGGGACTGGAGGTGCAGCGGGTGGCTACAACATAAACAATGATGCCTTGTGGTTTAGTGGTGACATGCAAGGCTTAGTGGTGACACACATTGCTTAATGGTGACACACACGGTTTAGTGCAATTTACATTAAGCACCAAGCATGGGCTGCTGACACTGTGCTGTCTTACGTCTATACTCTGAAGTAGCTTGTGAATTTGTCTGTTTCTTCATATCCCAATTTTGCACATATGAATCTGACATTTTGTAGGTGCACCAGAGGGCCAATGCAAGTGACATGTGAAGTGTCTTTATAAATTATGAAGCAAGTGAAGCTGAGGCAAATTGGTGCTGTTAGTGCACAGTGCAGATGCCTTAGTGCGTGCTGTGGATGCAGATGGGCCAGGCATGCATGCATGCTGGCAAGGTGAATGCAAGCATCACATTCTTCACTCACCTTGTCTTCCATGTCTTCTGTGGCTGATCCTGTGCTCTGATACAATACCTCCGCCTAAACAAGTCAGTGGTATTGGCTCAATGTGCGTCAGTGTGGTGCATGTATGCATGCATGCATGCATGTGTGATTGTGCATGTATATTAACTCTTGTGAATCATACATGCATACAAGGTACATTTGTGCATTTATATGTGTGCATGTGTGTGTGTGTGCGTGCGTGCATGCGTGTGTGCTGTGTGCATAGGTAGAATCCATCAATCATTTCGAAACTTCACATACGTTTCATGGTGCGTACCTTGACATCACCATGAACACACACTGACAAGGTCTCACTGACCTAGACATCACCATGTACACACACTGACAAAGTCTCACTGACCTAGACATCACCATGTACACACACTGACAAGGTCTCACTGACCTTGACATCGCCATGTACACACACTGACAAGGTCTCACTGACCTTGACATCGCCATGTACACATACTGACAAGGTCTCACTGACCTAGACATCACCATGTACACACACTGACAAGGTCTCACTGACCTAGACATCGCCATGTACACACACTGACAAGGTCTCACTGACCTTGACATCGCCATGTACACACACTGACAAGATCTCACTGACCTTGACATCACCATGTACACACACTGAACAAGGTCTCACTGACCTAGACATCACCATGAACACACACTGACAAGATCTCACTGACCTTGACATCGCCATGTACACACACTGAACAAGGTCTCACTGACCTAGACATCGCCATGTACACACACTGACAAGGTCTCACTGACCTAGACATCACCATGTACACACACTGACAAGGTCTCACTGACCTTGACATTGCCATGTACACACACTGACAAGGTCTCACTGACCTAGACATCGCCATGTACACACACTGACAAGGTCTCACTGACCTTGACATCGCCATGTACACACACTGACAAGGTCTCACTGACACAGACATCGCCATGTACACACACTGACAAGGTCTCACTGACCTAGACATCGCCATGTACACACACTGACAAGGTCTCACTGACCTAGACACCACCATGTACACAAACTGACAAGGTCTCACTGACCTAGACATCGCCATGTACACACACTGACAAGGTCTCACTGACCTTGACATCGCCATGTACACACACTGACAAGGTCTCACTGACCTAGACATCGCCATGTACACACACTGACAAGGTCTCACTGACCTAGACATTGCCATGTACACACACTGACAAGGTCTCACTGACCTTGACATCACCATGTACACACACTGACAAGGTCTCACTGACCTTGACATCACCATGTACACACACTGACAAGGTCGCACTGACCTAGACATCGCCATGTACACACACTGACAAGGTCTCACTGACCTAGACATCGCCATGTACACACACTGACAAGGTCTCACTGACCTTTACATCGCCATGTACACACACTGACAAGGTCTCACTGACCTAGACATCGCCATGTACAAACACTGACAAGGTCTCACTGACCTAGACGTCGCCATGTACACACACTGACAAGGTCTCACTGACCTAGACATCACCATGTACACACACTGACAAGGTCTCACTGACCTAGACGTCGCCATGTACACACACTGACAAGGTCTCACTGACCTTGACATCACCATGTACACACACTGAACAAGGTCTCACTGACCTTGACATCACC
The DNA here is from genome assembly GCA_033239005.1 of Lamellibrachia satsuma. Classification (NCBI taxonomy): domain Eukaryota; kingdom Metazoa; phylum Annelida; class Polychaeta; order Sabellida; family Siboglinidae; genus Lamellibrachia; species Lamellibrachia satsuma. The sequence continues at coordinate 11,632,777 of BSQZ01000007.1, read as the reverse complement.
ATGTACACACACTGACAAGGTCTCACTGACCTTGGCATCATCTGTCTGAGAGAGCAGAACCTCGCTCTCAGACTCTTCCACAATCTCATCCATCTGGTCTGTCTTCTCCAGGTCATCAGCTTTCTGTGCCTCCTCCATCGCATTTAGCACCTTCTCTTCCTCAGCCTCCTGAAGCAACAACAATAGTGTGCAGCAGCGAACTATTGAATCCTTCACCAGGGTCACATCAAGTAGAACCATCTGTTTCTCGTGTACATTCACACAACCATTGGAATAAAAAAATCTGTAGAATTATAAAAAAATTTCATAGAATTATATAGAAATTTATAGAAATCAATCAATTTGACAGAGTGTAGTAATTTTTTATTGAAATCCATAGAATTTTATATATATATATATATATATATATATATATTTATATATATATATATATATATATATATATATATATATATATATATATATATATATATATATATATATATATATATATATATATATATATATATATATATATATATATATATATATATATATATATATATATACAGTTGTGTCTGCAAAAATCCTATAGGATTTTCTATAAAAAATTCCAAAGATTATTTTACTAAAGGGTACCTACCAGCTGTTCCTGTTCATTGATGAAGCCTTCAAGGTGGCTCAGCGCAGTGTCTGCATCTTTCTCCGCCTCTCCCTGGAGCTTGTACGCTTGTTCCACTTGCTGGAGCAGGATCTCTCGCTCCTGAAAAGAAACACCAACATTTCGTAAACCATATAATACAGCGGACAATAAATTAATGAAACTAATGGAATTATCTACTGATTGTGTAAATGCTAGAATATGTTAAAAAACAAAATTTACAAATATCTCAGAAGGGCAGATTATACATATATAAAAAAAATTTTGACTCTCGATAAGCCAATGGCTTCCTTGTCCACTTGCAATCTGGGGTTTGCTCTGGATGGCAATCTTGTTAAATCTTATTATATATTCTTTCTTTCTCTAAGTTTCTTTCTACCTAACATGTTTGCATTGATCCAGTCGTGAACACTTCATCCTGTCATCCTTATGCCTCTATATGCAGCCTCTCCCGCCAGCCACCATAGATGACCTCACTATGCTGTCCCGCCCTTATCTGCTACTCCCCCTTCCTCTTTCCTTTCCTGTTTCTCCCCTGTCTTGACATTAGATCAACTCACAGTTTGCCACTTGTGCTTGTGCTCCTGAAACTGAGCCTTCAGGGTTCTCACTTTGCGCACAGTTTTCGAGATTGCCGTCCTCAACTCATTGTCCATCGCACCCATTTTTTCTTGCACCTGTAGGTCCAGCAACAATGACCATGGCAAGGACAATGCAAACTGATTCAAGACAGCAATTTTCAAATTGTGGTAAATTACAAGCTGTATATGAGTGTAGATTACGGGGCAGCTTGCAGATAAGTAGCACCCCCTGGAGTGGATTGTGATTGGGTTATATAATATGCTGTAAGATATGTAAAGTATGTTGCTGTATGTTGTAATAAAGACTAAGATGAAATAAGACTCCTGTTTCTCTGTGTAAGCAGCTGCAGCCAATGCCCAATGTTCTTTCAATACAAACAACGGAGCTGTAAATATGTCTATAGATTTGCCCACTCACCAGTTTTCTGTACTGTGCAAAACGTCCAAACACATGTGAGGGGGGAACGCCGGCCTGTAACGAAATGAACACGTAAATGTGTGTGTGAATAAGGGTGTGTAAGCTTAAGTAGAGTGACGATAGATTGACTTAAGATCACTGGCAGACATCTTTATAAGTTGAACTGGATGAGAAACAACAGGCAACACACAGAGATGACTAATGTTGCAGCATCCACAAAAAAAGATAAATAGTATTTGGTATATATGTTTCATCTCTATCTGATCACATACTCATATGCATGCATGTAAGAACCTCTTAAAATGAACAACTTTGAAATTCCCGTGTTCCATAAATAATGAGAGTCCATTGTACATATACTTTTACTTAAAAATGTTTATGTGGGACAATGCTACTTGCTAATATTATTGACTCGGAATCGTGGCTAGTTTGCTGAAGACAAAAGTACAAATCTGATGTATGTTTGTATACGAGCTTTTATAGTAAGCCAACTGATTATGCAAGAATGCAATATGCATATATAATATAAAATGACTTCATCAAATCTAGGTAATTGAAAATTCACCAACTAACAGCAAAGGTGGGGGAACCGACCACACCAGGCCAATTCTATAATGGCCAATTTCAGAATGGTTCCTCCCACCCCACCATAAAAAAGTTTTATGTGTACAAAATTCTCTTTTCAATAATGGCATACCCCGAGTTAGGTGATCTATACATAGACTGGTCAAGCCAGCCAGGGACCAAGGTGCTTTCATAGAAGACAATTAACGAATGGAACAAATTATCTACAGATTATATCGATGCTAAGCATGAATACGTTTAAAAACAAAATGGACAAATATCTGAGAAGGGCTAGATGAAGAATTGTTGGACTCTCGATGGCTCCCTTTTTCACTTGTCATCTGGGTTTTTTGTCTTGGATGGCAATCTTGTCAAATCTTGTAAAATCTTAACACACACACGTATATCTCACCCAAGCAGCTTCATCGTCCAGATCAAACTCATTGTCGAAGTCAGTGACCTGTTCAGCCTCGTGGACAGGCTCCAAGTTGGAACGACTCTTATTCCTACTGCAGACTGAGGGACGACGAGTGTCCGGTTCTGTCACAAGAGAAGGTGAACAGTTAAACAGACAATCCCATTGCCAACCTAGAACTCGGAGACAAGTAGCTAGTGTAGGTAGATTCTTCCTACTTTGTCTGATTTAAATATTATGTTAATCAATTGCCAATTTATCATTTGTTCAGTAACACAAGTATGCTAGGGTGTCCTTTGAGGAAGAGCTAAAATATAAAATGGGTGTACCGGAATAAATTTGAGGTATGTTGACGGTATACAGGAGACAAACAATGTGTTATAGGTATAGTCTTAGTAGCATATATGTCAACAATATGTAAAACGCCAATGAAACATTTAAATTTTGACACAAAAACAAGCATTTGTTGAGATTACGTTTTCATTAATAACCAGGAAATGATGCTTAATTTCTTATTTTAGAAAAACTACAACACTTATGGCATTGTAATTTGGCGTATAAATGCGTCTTACATGTAAGCAACGTAATACAATATTGAATTACGATTGGTGAAGAGTTTGTGTCAAAAATACACTGCCACTTTAGGCTGTCATTCAACTTTTGCTTAATTCATTCACGGTGGTGTAGCAGATGTAATTCGTTTATGTTAACCAAAATCTATCTTAAATTTATCAGTGACACCATCATACTTATATGCATGCCATTTATTTCTTTCGGGATTTTCTCAAAACGAAATAATTTTGCAATTTGTGGCAATTTTGTTACATTTACAAAAATGTAAAAAAAATCTTGTAACATAATCAAATAAATGAAACACTGCCAATTTTATTATTCTGAAATACAATCTGTGGAGAAATGGTTAATTTAGCTTAAAAACTTCTACTGAAACTAATCAATTCAAGACAAGCATATAATAGCCACCCCCAGCTACCTTAAACACTACTGTAATAATCCATAAAAAACTTTTTTTAGAAACAACTGGCCTTGATTAACCCTTTTCCCCCTTCATCTCTCTTCTCTCTTTTTCACCCCCCCCCCCCCCCCGGTGTTTGACATGACAGTAAAACATTTTTCCCCTCCTCCAATGTCAGACGTGACTGTAAAACTCCGTAAACCTAAAAATAAAAAATGGTGGCCTTGACTTGCTGGTGTGTTGACTGCTAACAATGGAGATGTAATTTGTTAAAAGTAACTTGCCTGATGCGCTCCTGGAGTCTTTCACCTGCAAACATTCAACATGAACTATAATAATTATAATTCTTACATCACACAAACTTAAACACTGAGTCTCTCTGCAAAGCTATCATTGTTAGCACATTTAGGAGGGTTATGATATACATAGTGTTAGGGTGATTATTGTTAGAGGATTCATTTACATATACATTAGATTTACAAACCAAAAAAATGTATTTTAGTACAAATTATTGGGAAGTGAACAAGGGATAAAGTGTAGTGAAAGGAACAAAGGGATATGTTCCCTGATGGAGCAAGGTCACAAGAGGATGTGTTCTTAAAGGGGACATATGTGCTCCCTGAATGAACAACGTTGTGCTACTGACAAGGGATGTGTTCTCTGAAGGAACAACATTGTGCAATTTACAAGGGATGTGTTCTCTGAAGGAACAATGTTGTGCAATTGACAAGGGATGTGTTCTATTAAGGATTTTTATTGTCCTAGTAACTGAGCATGTTCTCTGAGTGAACAATATAATGTAATGTAATTGTAATTTTTATTGTCCTAGTAATTGAGCATGTTCTCTGAGTGAACAATATAATGTAATGTAATTGTAATTTTTATTGTCCTAGTAATTGAGCATGTTCTCTGAGTGAACAATATAATGTAATGTAATTGTAATTTTTATTGTCCTAGTAATTGAGCATGTTCTCTGAGTGAACAATATAATGTAATGTAATTGTAATTTTTATTGTCCTAGTAATTGAGCATGTTCTCTGAGTGAACAATATAATGTAATGTAATTGTAATTTTTATTGTCCTAGTAATTGAGCATGTTCTCTGAGTGAACAATATAATGTAATGTAATTGACAATGGATGTATTTTCTGTGAAAATAATACTTCACAAAAATGAACTCATACCTTTCTTAAGACCTGCACCTTCCCTGATTGCCTCTCCTAGTAATGCAGACATTTGCAAGTGGTTAATCACAAGGCAGGGCAACATCACAACAAACATCACATTTCAGGGAACTAGTAGAAATCTAATGAAAGTAGGTTAGAGTTACTGTATGTACACATTGGCTTCAAGTTTTTAGACACACTCAATAGTTTACTGTAACTCGTTAGTTGATGGTAATTATATACAGTAAACACCTACAATCTTCAGGCACTATCACACTTATATGTACAACTAATATCACTGCTACAATCCTAAGATTAACATTCGCATGGTGAAAATATTCACATTGGTGTACAACCCATGAATACAGGCAAATATATAAACATTGCCTATGATAAACATATCTATCACACAGAAGATACAACTCAACAACAATAGTCCTGAAACTGAACCAAGCACTATGTTTCCTGCAATAGAGTTATCTAGAACATGCTGATGTTCTTCTATAAAACACACCTATATAGAACATGCACCAGAAAAGAACACATCCAAACATAGAACATGTACCAGTGAAGACTACACAACCATAGAACATGCTATGATGCTTAACATGCACTACTTTAGAACATGCACAAGACATAATGATTATAAAGGCAGTACATGCACTAGAGAGAACACGCACTAAGACAGAACTTGTGTGAATCCAGAACATGCACCATACCAAATATGCACCAAACAGAACATGCACCATGACAGAACATGTACAAGACAGAACATGTACAAGACAGAACATGAACCATAACTGAACATGCATCAGACAGAACATGCACCATAGCAAAACATGCATGAGATAGAAAGAACATGCACCATAACAGAACACGCACCAGACAGAACATGGACTGTAACAGAACATGCACCAGAAAGAACATGCACCATAACAGAACATGCACCACAGAGAACATGCACCATAACAGAACATGCACCAGACAGAACATGCACCATAACAGAACATGCACCAGATAGAACATGCACCAGAAAGAAAATGCTCCATAACAAAACATGCACCAGACAGAACATGGACTATAACAGAACATACACCACACAGAACAAGCACTATCAAATAAACCTTCTAATGTCTTTCTAATTATATAACTTTATAAATATTGGGCCAAATTTGATGAGCAACATATATTTGTCAATGTTTTGAGATATTTCTTTCAGATATAGAAATACTGGGGTGGCTGTGACTATACTATGGTGTATGTGCATATTGTAAACATATTAAAAACACTGTGTTTTCATAATTTGATAGGATGGTGCTTAAACAAGAGCTTCACTAAAAGACAACACTGTAATAATGTTAAATGATGAAAACTAAAAACAAGAGTGTCAACAGTGTCTGTTGCTGTTTCACATCATGACATTCAAGTTCCAAACCACACTGTTCATGTCTTGAGCAGTGCTTGTTTAAGGTTCGACTCATACAGGCAGTGGATTTCATATGGGCAATTTGTCCAAATGAAAGGCCTTAAAACACATTGCTTGTACATGACCCAACATTTACTTGTGAAACCTTTAATGAACTTTACAGCCCATATATGGACTAAACCTCTGTTTAATGATAAGTTGTGTGTGCAAAGAGTGTTAAGTGCAAGAATTACAGGTCTGACTGTAGACATGTGCTGCCACCTGGCACCACATGTACTGCCACCTGGTGCCACCTGAAACCTGCTACTGCCACTGCTCACTTACCGATCCCTTCGTGCGTATCTTAGCACGTTTAATTGGTTTTGTCTGCGTGCCGGGAAGAAACATTTTTAATACCATCATTCAGTCAGTTAGTTAGTTAGTTAGCTGGCATTCTAAGCACAAGAAAGGCAACACTGGGAAGATTTAGAAAATAACATCAAAGCTGAAAACAACCTTCTTTATTGAACATTTAAAATATCACATTAAATAGAAACTCACACATTGCCTGAAAGTGCCACTAGTGCAGTGCTGTTAAAACACAACAGATCCTGACAGTGCAATTGGAGTACGAGAGACTCACATAGAAGCACATAGTGTCCAAAAACAGTGACACGTGAGCATCAGATCCATCACAGCCTTCCTGGAAGCTTGACCTTTTCTAAGAGCAACCAAGATTAGATAACTGCTGCTGTCTCTGTGACAATTCACTTTAAGCTGATTAAATGAGCAAAATAACCACTGGGCAAAAGCAAAGATGAGCAGAAAAAGAAAGAGTTTCTGGGAGTTCACCAGTTAAAACTGACCTTGGCAGAAGTGGCGCTCTCTTTGGTGGACGGTCGTGACGGTTCTGCGTAGGCCTGTAAGATTATCACGTGTCAATCCACTGGTAACCATGGCAACACACAAACTTGATGATTTCATGCTTTATTTTATAATTTTATCCCACAAATTACATAATAGTCACATGGCACTTATCTACCCTGCATATTTATAAAACAAAATATTCGTCTAACTTTTCACCACTGTGTTTACCCCTAACTCAAACAGAGCAGCTGTATCTACATATTAATCCTTCACTGTGACACCACATGTGCAAGAATTATTTAAGATTTCACATGGTTCATTGCTGAATAATAAAAATAACAGAGTAAGAATAAATAATATGAATAATGCTGATCAATAAATAATATGAATAGTGCTGATCAATAATCTTAGCTACAGTTGTTTCTGAGAATTTACTTTCCCAGCATGACTAGGACAAGTCATCCTCAGTTAAACGTCCTCTCAGTTTGATGTGACATACACTACTTTGTATATTATATATACCTGTAAACATCTACCCTTCTTTTAGCACACAAGGGCATATTATTCATTCAGAAATACGATTAGTTAGTCCACACGTAAACGACTAGGAATATTCCTAATTATTATTAAAAACTGTTTATGACATTTGAACAATGACTGACAAAATTATTAGTAATGTTACTGACACCATGGTTAGTGACTTCATCAGAGTTGCTGTGTTAGTAGTAGTCACTAGTGAAAATAAGCTACAAATTAATGAAGACAAACATTATCAGAAAATATTTTAGTGTTTATATAAATGTCAACATCATGAGAAGGTGACTTTTCCAGTAAGACAGCTGGGACATTATAAGCAATAGTTTGTCACAGCCAGGACATGAAGTGACACAGATAGTCCTACAAAGTTGAGACATTAAGTGACACAGATAATCCTACAAAGTTGAGACATTAAGTGACACAGATAGTCCTACAAAGCTGGGACATATTAAGTGACACAGATAGTCCTATGTACAACGTTTGGACATATTAAGTAACATAGATGTCCTGACAGGTTTGGACATGAAGCGACACAGATATTCTGCAAGCAAGAGGCACCTACTCGTTGTTTGTAGCCATCCAGTTCATCCTGACAAAATGACATAGGCATCAACTTGTAATACAAACCAACACTTGATGATAGGCCTAATTATCAACTGGTCTCATTAGAGTATGTTAATAACAGGGATGTGTCATGATTGGAATTGCAAACCAATTAAAAACTGTCTAACCCTGTGTTTCTTAAACTTTTTTGGGTCACGGACCCCTTTGAGAATCTAAAGAAAGCCATGGACCCCCCCAGAAAAATTTACATAAACAGGAAGGAACTCAATGAAATAATAAATTTTTGCCAGTTCACGGACCCCCTGAAGCCCTTCTAGGGGGTCAATGGACCACCGGTTAAGAACACCTGGTCTAATCTTTTGTTTTGGTGCAATGCTAAGTTTGGGTACTAAATTGTATTATGTGATATTGAAGAAGTTACTACCATAGACATAGCCACAATGTTATCACAACATATCATAATTATCATAACAACCAATGTCTGGTTGACACTGGTGACCTAGTGACAGTTACTATTGTGTTGACACTAATCACAGCTACTGTCAGACTGCCAATGATGACACTGATGGTCTGGTTGACACAGGGGGCAGTTACAGACACTGATCACAGCCATAATCCTAATGACAAAGGTGACACTTGCTGGATACTCTTGACAGACAATATCTGATTGCCACAAGTGACAGTCACTATCTGCCACTGGCAATAATAACTCTGTCTGACACTAGCAACAGTCACTATCTGTCTGGAACTGGCAATAATCTCTGTCTGATACTGGTGGCAGTCAATATCTGACTGACACTGGTGACAGTCAACACCTATCTGACAATGGTTAGACTCAACAACTGTCTGGCATTAGCAACAATCAATAAATGTCTGACACAGGGTCAGACAGATAGTGACTGTCACCAGTGTCAGACAGATGTCTGACACTGGTGACATTCACTATCTGTCTGACCCTGGTGACTGTCATTATCTGTCTGACACTGGTGACAGTCACTATCTGTCTGACACTAGTGACAATCACTATATGTCTGACACTGGCGACAGTCACTGTCTGACTGACACTAGTGACAATCACTATATGTCTGACACTGGTGGCAGTCACTGTCTGACTGACATTGGTGACAATCACATATGTTGAAGACTGGCAATAACCACTGTCTGTCTGACACTGGTGACAGTCAATATCTGTCTGACACTGGTGACAGCCACTATCTGTCTGATACTGGTGACAGTCAATATATGTCTGACACTGGTGACAGACACTACCTGTCTGACACTTGTGACAGTCACTATCTGTCTGACACTAGTGACAGTCACCATATGTCTGACACTGGTGATAGTCACTATCTGTTGGACATTGGCAACAATCATTCTCCTTCTGACACTGGTGACAGTCACTATTTGTGTGACACTAGCATCAATCACTATCTGTCTGATACAGGTAACAGTCAGTATATGTCTGACACTGGTGACAGTCGTTATATGTCTGATACTGATGACAGTCACTATCTGTCCAACACTGGTTAGACCCAATATCTGTCTGACACTAGCGACAGTCACTAACAGTCTGACACTGGTGGCAGTCACTATCTGTCTGACACTGGTGAAAGTCACTATCTGGCTGACACTAGTGACAGTCACTATATGTCTGACGCTAGTGACAATCACTATATGTCTGATATTGGTGACCGTCACTATCTGACTTACACTAGTGACAATCACTATCTGTTGGAGACTGGCAACAGTCACTATCTCTCTGACACTGGTGACAGTCACTATCTATCTGACACTAGTGACAATCACTATATGTCTTACATTGGTGATAGTCAATATCTGTCTGGCACTAGCAACAGTCACTATCTATCTGACACTGGTGACAGTCACAACATGTCTGCTATTGACATTGGTGACAGTCAATATATGTCTGACACTAGCAACAGTCATTATCAATGTCTGTCTGACATCTGACACTAGTGACAATCACTATCTGTCTGATACTGGTTACTGTTACTATCTGTCTGACATTGGTGACAGTCACTATCTTTCGGACACTGGCAACAATCACTATATGTCTGACACTGGTGACAGTCACTATCTGTGTGATACTGGCAACAATCACTATCTGTCTGACACTGGTAACAGTCACTATATGTCTGATGCTGGTTATTGTCAGTATCTATCTGATACCGGTAACAGTCACTATCTGTCAAGCACTGTTGACAGTCAATATCTGTCTGACACTAGTGACAGTCCCTATCTGTCTGGTACTGGTGACAGTCATTATCTGTCTGACATGGGTGACAGTCATATTATCTCAATGATACTAGTGAGAGTCAGTATCTCTCTGACACTGGTGACAGTCAATATCTGTGTGACACTAGTGATAGTGAGTATCTCTCTGACACTGGTGGCAGTCACAATATCTCTGAAACTGGTGATAGTCACTTTATGTCCAACTCTGGGTGCTGACAGCAGTACTTTGGTTGCAGAACATTTTAATGATAGCTAAACACATTAAAATCAAAATGTGGATTCAGTTGCTTCAAAAACAATTTCCAAAATTAGCACTGTTGCCAAATAACAAACATAGGAAGTCTCTGCTCCAGGAATGGTTGTTCTTGGTAAGCTAGTTTAACATCAAACGTTATGTACACAGTTGTACTCAAGTATGGTGACATCGTATGTACAGCTATGCATGTAAAAATAGATAAAAATAGATAAAGCTCATAAAAAATACTGCAAATGTTGTACAACTTCTATATACAGGACTATGAAAAATTTTGACATATATGGGTGACTTATACAAAATAAATGTATTAAATTGTGCAGGTTGTCTTTCTAATTAAATGTTATAAGTTATTTCAAAGTAATATATTTTATTGTTCATTTTAATAATCTAGTTACAAGTAATAAACAGCTTATTTAGCTTTAGGCTTTTATGAAATATGAATGAAAAGTGCCTGCATAAATATTGTTAATTTGATTCCACAAAACCACTAAGTTATTTCAAAGTAAATATTTTACTGTTTATGATGATAATCTACATACAAGTAATAAATTGCTTATTTATACTTAGGCTTTTATAGAAAATGAAAAAAATTAAAATGGCCCACATAAATAAGGTTAATTTGATTCTCTCCACAAAACCACCCATGTGGTCCATGGTGTGGCGTGAATAAATGTCAACGTGGGGTGTTATTTAAAGGGAGTTGATTTTCATGGTCATGTGCCCAGGTGAATGGCTCTAGCTAGATTAACAGTTCCATTGTGCTCGAGATATTACTGCCCTTTCACAAAATCTCTTTATTTACACCAATCAATGGGACTGCACATGTGGTGTTCCTGCCATTTCAAGTAATGTTAAGTACGTATCTGATGCCAATCACAGCAATCCGCAACAGAGGCAATCAGGCGTGACGCTTCACTGCAGCACTTCTACAATGACATATTGTGTTTGCATTCAAGCAGGCCAATAACATATAATTATTATCCTAACTGCAACTCAAAGGGTATTTTTTTTGTTGTGGCTTGCCTAAGAAAGCTCACCATTTTCAACACAGTGTTAGAATTGCTTCCTCTTTACAGCAAATTAAACATGGGACGTTTTTCCATATTTGATCACTGGATTCAGTAATTATCTGCCCTTCTTTGAAGCTGTGATCTGTAAAACTTTCTAGTATATTTACTGCCTCATATCCAAGGCAGCCAGTTCTCTCAGTCATTGACCATGATAACAAACAGCACCAGAAGAAAGCACTGATTCCTCCACACTCTCCATCTTCCCATTTCTCTTTCTTATCCTACTCCTTCTTTGCCCCCACACTCCCAAATTCCCCTTCTCTTTTCCTGTAATTCCTTCCATTCTTACATCAGTTTCTTATACCAGTGACAAAAGCAGAATGTGACATTCCTCAGTCTGGCCCTGTTATTTTTCATGACAAACGGTTTTTATATAAAATATCTGCAAAAACCATAGGATAAAATAATATCATTTACAGTAATAACACACACACTGCGTTGGTGAATTAAACTAACTTAGTGAACTGCATTCTTGCACAAACTGCATCAAAACCTAGCTAATACCATCCTTTCATATTTAATAAATGAATAAACCATTACAAAAGCAATATCGAAAGTTCAAGTTGGTTGAGAGTGTGTAAAGTTAACATCTACCATCTACTCAAGTCTAATCACCTCCAAACAGCATGCACCCTTGGGGCAATCAAATGGCCTAAAGCAAATGTTGGAACAACCCCTGAAGATCACCAAGTTGTTGATGGAACTAAAATAAAGGTAGATATCAGTAGAAACCATGAGCATTACTACATTAAACCATAGGATGCTAAACCCACTTCCGCATCTTCAGTAAAGGATGAATAACCAATGACCAACCACAGGAACCAGTGTTCACTTGAACCCCAGAAGGGGCAGACCAAAAACAACATGGAGACAAACCATGGAAGAACTGAAGGCTGCATGGAGGAAGGGGGCATGGAGGAAGGGGGCATGGAGAAACCAAGACAGAGGGAACTGGCGAGATCCTGTGTGAGCCTTATGTGTCACACCTGGGCACGAAGAGGATAAGTAAGTAAACGCAAGACAGTGCAACACAACTACTGCACGACTACAACACCAGTGAGTGAGTGGTTGTTGTTGAGTCATCTCCCACCTACCTGCAGATATATCTCCCTGCTACAGACATCATCACCCACCGGGTTGATATCAACCAACTGTCGGAGATCCCTATAGCCCAGCAGGGCACCAGTTGCCATCGTCCGTGCAACGTCGAGTCTTCTCAAAATTAAATTTGATGTTAGAACCTCAGTTTTACTGAGTGACAGAAACCTCTTACACATATCACTCATTCAGTCCTTTATTAAACTACTAAACAATCTCAACATACCTCACTGAAGCCTGTGTAAAGCAACATATATATCTTTGAAATATTTTGCATTAACTTCAGGTCCTATCAGGTAGAAAATAATCCTTCCACAATATTTCTTACTGCAGTGCTACATGATATAACTTAATGTTGGCATCAATTCAAAATATCATTGATCATAACTAATTCTAAGGCTAAAATGTAAAAGCTTAAATTGTATGAATATTAATCAAATGTTAAAATAATTAATGTCTTATGCCAAACCAATGAATAGCCAATATTTTTGTGTTTAATACTTACCAATTCCTTTCAAATTATTTAGGTATTTTCAGTAATAACACTATGTAAGTGAAATATTTCTAAACTTAACTACAGTGGAACCTCATTAATCTGGATGTCGATAATCCTGGACATCATTTCACAGGAAAGGAATTTGTAAATGCTAATATATCCCATTAATTGTATGACTCATTTATCTGGAAAACTCGATAATCCAGTCACAGAGCACCAAGGTGTCTGTATTAACAAGCTTCCACTGTATATATTTAGGTAATTAAGCTCCTGAAAGTAAACATTGTTCTGGTGAAGAACTAAAACACAGTACCTGGTGGAGTAAACACAACTGTATGTGGACAGTCACTCTACACCGGGTGACAGCTACACCGGGTGACAGCTATGTACCACGGTCCACAGGCAATCTGTCTACTGATCGCAGCTATGTTTCCACAGTGAAGTGCAAACAGTATGGCTCATGTGACCAACTGTTCCAAACCATGGCACACAGTAATCGTTGAAGCGTCACAGATTTACAAGAGCTCCAACTGAATGGTCTTTGTCTTGTAAGAACTAAGACGTAGCCATAGACTCAATGGCTTTATGTTCCATGCCAACAGACCAGGCAGGGGGTGAGTATATATATCGTGGAAACTTGCAATAAATAGTACAGATATTACACAGTCATACGTCACATTGTTGACTAACTCACTTGCCCAGTGCCAAATGATTATAAGGTGTTGGCCCCAAGACAAAGAGGGCCCAGGTGTGAAACTATGTGATGTACTAGTGTTCAACCAGCATTTGGCTGCAAGATGGAGGTTTTATCTTCTCTTCTTCTCGTAGTAGACCAATGGAAGATTACTGACAACTCAAAAGAACTTTACATTGTAGAAAATGCTACTACTCTCAGTTAGATAATTAATTTTGGTAGCTAGCCAGCATTTGCAAAAGCATTTATTTATGCATTGGACTGCATAAATAAATATTTTCATCTATTTTATATAAGTTATGTTGCATGACACACTGTGTTAGCCTCATTTTGACTGCTCAATCAGTTTGTGTGTGTGCGTGCGTGCGTGCGTGCGTGCGTGCGTGCGTGCGTGCGTGCGTGCGTGTGTGTGTGTGTGTGTTTGTTTATTTCAGTCACACACATGATGACAATGTAAAAAAAAGAAAATTAAATTACTATGTGACTGCGGAAATTTCGAGCTTAACACCGGAGTTCTCCAAGCAGACCCACTCATTAAAAAATTATTGAAAATGATTACAGACGGAACACAAATCCAGCAGATCTAATTACTGCCCTTGGATGGCCAACCCTCGAATGAAGACATATCATTAAACAAGCCACAACCTTCTACAAAATTCTAAACAACATTATTGAGATCACCCCTCCCTCCAGGCCTACTAACCCGCTCTCGAAAAAAACCCAAAATCATTTCAAGAAGCTATTATGGAACTCCCCTTCATCACACCTCACCTAAACTGCCTTTAAAACACAGTGCTCAGCGTAAACTTATCCATGGTGTGGGTATGGAGACTGTCTATGTGTGCATGTGGCAAGGCAGCGACAGTATCCATACACATAACCAACCTATTCAAAATTTAGTTTAACATCCTATACATAAAATAAATAAAACTATCAGATAAAAACCATTTCAGCAACATTAAAGATACTAGTCTTTTAGTTGTCTGTACCACCCACAGAGCATGCGCACAGCACAGTCCACCACAAACTCCTGCGTTAGCCCAAGTTTGGACTGTTTGGAGTATAACCACTTGAGACTTGAGACTCACCCAAAACATGTTCATCATTATCTTGGACTATGCTCTAAGAACTGTGATTGATGACAGAGAAGGACTAACTCTCACCAGACACAGAAGCACCAGACATCCAGCCTGTCATCTCTCTGATCTAGATTATGCCGATGACATCGCTCTGTTTGCTGACACGATACAAGAAGCAAAACTTTTACTTCATAAAGTGGAAACTGCTTCCAAATCTACTGGACTATTTCTCAATCCAAGCAAAACTAAGTACATGCATATCAACTTGTCTGCTAATGATAGTGCACGCTCGTCAGATAGGAGTCAAATTGAGAAAGTAGAGTATTTTAGATATCTTGGATCCTACACAAACTCACAACACGACATCCAATGTAGAAAAACCCAGGCATGGGTGGTAGGTCAAGCCATTGATAAAGTTTGGAGAGTGCCCATCTACAGACTCACCAAATTATAGATTTTTAGGATGACAGTCAAACCAATCCTGATTTATAGATGTGATTCATGGTCACTAACACTAACACAAACTGTAGAAAATGCACTGGATGGCACCTACACAATAATGCTGCGGAAAACACTAAACATGTCATGACGCAATCACATGACCAACCAAGAACTGTACAGCTCCCTCTCACACATCACCACCATCCTGAGAGAATGGAGTCTTCATCTGACAGGTCAAGTGAAAGTCCTTCTCTGGAAGCCCGTTGGCTCTCGGAGAAGAGGTCAACCAACAACAATTCTGCGAGACATCATAGAGAAAAACACGAAACTCAGTGGGACAAATCTACTAACCGCAATGGTGAACCGAAACCATTGGAAGGAAATCATCATTTCACCACATTAAGTGAACAATATAAGTAAGTAGTGACTGCGGAGATTCTCTGAAAATCCTTTAAATACACTGACATGACTTTGGTTTGCTCTCATTGGAACATCCAGAGCTCTCTTAATCATAAATATTTACTTAAGAACAACTTTTCCTATCACTTTTATTTGTGAGTGACTACTGTCCACCTGGTAATATATCCACATATCATGCCTTTCTGTCAGTGTACACAGAGTCTGCCAAGTAGGCAACAACAGAAGTAGGCCATCCAAGGGCACCGATGTATGTCACCCTGTCCATATACAACAGCACTAAGCCATCATCTTACTGTGTACAACATTTCGACATCCTGAAATCTGAGTGAATACATATTCATCTTAATCTTGTGAAGTGGTTGTCCCAAACATTTCACTACCATACAATGCCTGTGTTGCCAAGAGTATCAAACACACAGACTGACACTGCCAAAAGCTAGTGGTTGACAGCTCTTGCCAAGTACAGCTGATTGACAGCTACTGCCAAATACAACTGATTGACAGCTACTGCTAATTACATGAGTGATAACCATTGATGAAGTAATTGTGATTGACAGCTATTGACGAAGTACCTGTGATTGATATAGCAACTAATGAAGTACATGTGGCGGATAGCTATGCACGAAAAACACCTGTGTTGACAGCTGCTGGTGAAAAAGAATTGATCAGTAGCTACTTATAAAATGCGAGTGATTGACAGGTATTGTTGAAACATTTTAGTGATCATGTATGTTGAACACACGACAAGCACCAACAGAACACAATAATCACCAACAATTCTATTGTTTTTTAAAAAATTATTGGAAATGAAATTGCATAATGAATGGCGAGAAAATAAAAATGACTGCACCCACATACCGGGGGGCAGCCTTGGCCTAGTGGTTAAGGTGTTGGACTCTAAATTCGAGGGTTGTGAGTTCAAGACCCACACTGGTTCGTTTTCGAAGCTTAGGCAATTTCGTTTACCCTACTTTGCCTCATTCTACTCAGCTGCAAATGAGTACAAACACTGTTTGGAAGGTATATGCAATGGACTAGTGTCCCGTCCAGGAGAGTCAGTATAACTGCACTCTAAGTTGCTTCGCACTACAGAAACCAGGTTTAAGCACTGGCCATATAAGCCTCCATGGCTTCCTAAGGCGTAATGCCTGGGGGATGACTTTACCTACCTACATATCTCAATACCGAAGATTAATGTGGTGATTATGGTTGAACCAAATAGTTGTATGTAGTTAATATGTAGACATGTACATGCCACTAAAGTAATTATAACTTTAGTCAATCCAACTAATAATGTAGAAATAAAACACATCTGATTTCAATACTACTTTATGGACACAATTTGCCTCATATCCAATCCAGGATAACCTACACCTGTGTGGTTTGGGTACCTCTGGTATTCTGCTTCTACTAATTCATAAATTCACAATGGCCTTTCCTTTTATAGCATCAGTTTTTTCTTGTAAAATTCATACTCCAATAGAAGTAGGGCCTACATGATATATGCTTCAACCATTCATGTCTGTCACTGTCAACATCTCTGTGAATCAAAATATCTGTTATCTCAGCTTTGACATGCATTCTGCCTCAGAAGCCCTAGTTCCCAGGAGCTCCTAGTTCCCAGGAGCTCCTAGCTCCCAGGAGCTCCTACAGTAGTTCCACAATACTTGGTTTAAATTTAGACTGCAGGTGGCAGCACATACAAGAGAACAACAACACAACATACTGACACACGGGGCCATCTTAGTTAATTATGTACATTTTAACAACACACATAACATAATTATAACGAAGCACATCATTGTAACATAATACAAATATTCCTTCATATAATGATT